>PVKE010018957.1:0-28993 GCA_004027555.1 Craseonycteris thonglongyai | reverse complement strand
TTAACAATAAATTAAAAAAAAAAAAAAAAGAAAGACAGTGATAAACAGGGAGTTCTCATTTTAATTCAAGGAGTAGGGTTAGTCCTTCTGAGAGAGAAACATCTGAGTGAAGTCTTAGATTTACCCTGGTCATACTAGGTAGAGGCACAGCTTGTGCAAAGACAGTGAACTTTGTAAAAGGTGACCAGTGTGGCCAAGTCAGGTGAATGAGGAGAGGGTGACATGAAATAAGGCTACGTGGGAATCGGGGGCCAAATAGTGCAGGACCTTGTAAATGCCCATTTGTTATAATGCCTTGTAAGAACTATGTAGTTATTTAATTTCAAATGAGCCTCTACAGGTAGAGTATTATATAAATAGTCCCTGCCTTTTTTTTCAATCAACAAGGGCAAATAAACACTTCCATTTAGCCTCATTCATTCTGCAGAGAGTCTTAAGTGTCTTGTTTATGTGGCTCAGACCTCTTTGCTGCCTGAACTTGATTTCTGTTTGACTCAGGAGAGCAGGAACCACAGATGGGACAGGAGGCCTGGGGAGTTGAGAAATAAAAGCTGATATAATGCTTCAACATTTAGGTTTGTTTGATTTCAAGGGCATTGGAAAGTGACATGTAATTTAATGTTTGGGGACCAGGAAGAACTTCAGAAATACCTTCCAGTAATTCTGAATTCAATTATTCTATCAAAAGGAAATTAGGATTCCTAGAAAAGACAAAAATTTGGACATTAATTGCCGGCATTTTTTTCTTTTTAATTAATTGGTAACCAAAAGGCCTTCATATATATTCCCAAGGAGGGTGAGCTATATTTTCCATTTCATAATATTGCTTTTATTCTCATACTAATTATGGTATGGGTTAAGGTAGCACTATATATACAGTAGAACTATTATCATTATAATAGAGTACTGAAGACATCAAATATTAATATTCATCGGGTTAAAGCAAACTTACCTTTTCAAGTCTATTAATTGCAGTTGAATTTAGTGAATTTTCTTTCAAAGACTAGCATTCTAATTACCTAAACTATAGTAGGTATTCAAGGGGCCTCATGTTCAGAATGTAGGGATAGTAAAATAGGTTCTCGTTTAGCTAATCTTTGTTGTGCTGAATGAGATATAGAGCTGGGACAATGTTTCCTCACAGTGGTGATTTCTGGAGTGTTGATATACTACTAGTAAAGCTCTCTGATAGTGCTGGTGATTCCTTTTTATGCCCTCCCTTTATTGGCTTTATTCCCTATGCAATACTTTCTAAGGGGGAGAAAAAACAAAACAGGTTTTCCAAACGTCTGAGGAGTAAAGGTTAATAAAAACAGTGAATGGCATAGAAATGATTACATAGGACTCTATATAAGCTCTATTACTATACAGGCTCCATTAATGGACATCTTCTGAAATTATTTTTCAATTACAGCTGACATTATTTTATATTAGTTTTGGGTATACATAATAGTGGTTAGACATTTATATAATTACCAAGTGATCCCCAATTACTCTAGTACCCGGGCACTATACATAGTTATTACAATATTATTGACTATTATTTCCTATGCTGTACTGTAATTATTTAAATAACTGATTTTAGATTGATTGGGTTATTGGTAAATTTTAACCAAATCAGTTTTTACGTGTCTCTTGAGCAGCCACTGCATGGCTTTCTACATTGTTCACTGCGTTTGTGTGATTAAACGGATAAAACATCCTCATCTTATTTCTTAGACTCTCAGAATCTGAAACATGTAGAGACCTTATGATAAAGGGAAGGAGTGCTATCTTTCAAATCAGACAGACGCGGGTTTAGATCCCAGCTCTGTCAGTTAACAGATGTGACTGTGGGAAATTCCTTCATCTCTCTAGACTAGTAGTCTAGTATTTTTCAGTTCCTTCTTTGCTCGTGGAGTGACCCAATTAACTCATAGTTGTTTTGATACTATCGATTACATGGAGAGGTTAGTGTGATAGCTAGTCCTTAAGAGGCACTCAGTAGTGGTAATTCTTTCTTCTTTTTATTTTTGGGGTCAGTTTATTTGGCCTCAATATAAGACTTCTTTTATGAAATACTTGTCAGAGAATGGAAGGCAGCCTGCGGTTTCCCCAAATAAAATCAGACTCAGGTCCTTGGCAGGAGTGGAGGTGGAAACTCCATGTGTGGAAGAATGACTGAAGAACAATAGTCCATGATGTTCGCAGAATTTGCCTCTGTCGTCCATGCTAGCAGTGGGAGTTACTTTCTTCGTTTAACTGCCCTGACCCAAGCAATGCTTATAAGTGGTATAAAAACAACAAAATGAAAATGGACACTCAGGAGTAGGCAACTGTGTGTAGATAGCTGGTCCTACTGAAGAGCTTACTTCCTGTGAGCCTGGAGGTGACTAGCGGCACCTCCTTATAGTTTCCTGCCTGCTTCCCTGTGGCTGAAATGGGCCTTTCCTACAGCCAGGGAGGATGTCAAGCATGTGTGTACTGCTTGGCCTAAGAAGAGAGGTTTAGAGAGAAGTGAGAATCTCTTTGTCCTCCTGAAGCTCGTCTTTTGAGCTCTAGTTCTGTAGCCAATGATCTACCTCTTTCGCTCTCACCTTTTGAGTGTTAGTTTCTTCCCCAAAGACCTCCCTCTTTCTCTGATAGTTGGCAACAGGCATGGCCACCAGCTTCAGGCGGAGTTTACATGCCTATTTCAAGGAAAGCTCACACTTGCCCAAGTGAGTGTGGCTGTGTTCATCAGCCTCAACCCAATAACCCAGACAATCCAAGCAGAAGGCCATGCAGTAAGGCAAACGTTTCTACAGAGGAGCCAACCTCCATGAACCAGACCTGCTGAATTATGCAATGCTTTCAGTTCCCTCTGTAAAATGCACTGGTGATGCCCAGAAAATGCTGGGTGCTCACCACTGGGAGATGACACTGCAGTGTGCCCCTCACCCCCATGTCTGCTTTCACCAGGTATGTTCTGTGTTAAATGAGAGTTTGTTCCCAAACTTGTGTGTGTGGCTTACATTGTATTCAAATTATATTTAAATAATTGATAAAACCTGAGTTCAAAAAGTGAATTGTTTCTTCAGAAAATAAGTGGGATGCTTCCGGAAATCTAATGATAATGCAGATTGTTGTTAAATTAGATATGGAAAAGAAACTAAAAAAGAGAAGGACTTTAAAAATCTAGGATTTTAAATGACCTTGTCCCTTCATCACAAGGTTGGTAAATGAATAGAAATTAATGATTTCCATTACATGGAAGGCTTATTTGTATCATAGTTTTATGTTTCCTGCTCAAACTGCCTTTTTACACTAACCACCCACATACTGCTGCCAACTCTATCAGATAAAGAGAATTTTTCTATACCCCACACACAGGACTGGCTACATAATCTGCAGAGCCCTCTGCAAGATTAAAATTAATGAGAAGTTTTAAATACTGGTAGCAGAGCTTTAAAACAAGTACAGAACCATTCTAATCCTGGGGCCCTGTGAGTCTGCAAGTCCATGACACCAACCCTGCCAACAGATGCAAGGGGCTGGGAAAGAGATGTGTTTGGGCTGTTGCCTCATTATGTTATTTCTAGCGCCAAAGAGCTTCACTTTGTGGGCAGTACCTGCTCATTTGTGAATTGCTAGTTATAAGGTCTTTATACTGAGCCCAAATCACTCTCCTTTAATACTGTCTTCTGAAACAGTGCAGAACATATCTCTTTATCAATTATTTATTGAAATATTTGAAGACTGCCTAAGCTTCCCCATATCTTCTTAATGAAATTTCTTGGGTGGGAGTATAATTTTGTAAACCTCCTTCATCTCATCTCTCTTGATACTCTCGTTTTTCTGTATCCTCCTGAAGGACAGTGCCCATCATTATCACATACGAACTCCAAATTCCTAATGTGATATGGGGGTTGCAAAGCATAAGAACATTTCATTCATGATGGGGGGGAGGGGTACCACATCTCCATTAATGGCATCATAACTTACTGTAATAGTAAGTTATACAATATTGATACCACTTTTTGTCCTGAACTTATTAGCAAAGAAAACCACTTAGTCTGATAAAAAGATATGAATGTTTCATTATGAAATAATTCAAATTTACAGAAAAGTACATAAAATACTGTAGATGTACAATCATATCATAGAGATTTTATTGTTATTTACTTAAGTTTTCTGGTCACTCTCCCCTTCCTACATACCCTTCTAAAATATTTTTCCAAATGGCGACTACTTATTCTGTACTTGTATAGAATATTCTTATTCTGTGCTGGAGTAGTTGAATTTTGTGTACTCTTATTCTGTATTAGTATAATTGAATTTTGTGGCCTGAAGTATTTCTGGCAAAATTTGTAAGTTTTTTAAAATTCTGTGAAATGAACCTCAAAATCATTATGCTAAATAAAAGAAGCTAGACACAAAAGGTCACATATTGTGTGATTCTACTTATATGAAATATCCAGAATAGATAAATCTGTAGAGATAGAAAACAGATTAGTGGTTGTAGGGAGCTGGGGGAAGATGGGAAGGGGAGTGACTGAAAATGGGTTTTCTCTTTGGAGGAATGAAAATGTTTTGGGACTAAATAGAGGTGTGTTTCCACAACATTTTGAATGTATGAAATGCCACTGAATTGTTCCCTTTAAGAGTTACTTTTAGGTTATATAAATTTCATCTCAAAAGACATTCTATGAAATGATATTCATATATTTGGAATTTAGCATTGCATATAACTATTGGAATCAGTGATGTTGATATTTCTTTACTCATAACTGTATATGAGTATTGTTTACTACATACCCAGACTGAAGTACTAATTTTTCTTGGTAGGTGGGAAGGTGATTATTGACAGTGCAGCAATCCTTGCAGAT
The DNA here is from genome assembly GCA_004027555.1 of Craseonycteris thonglongyai. Lineage (NCBI taxonomy): Eukaryota > Metazoa > Chordata > Mammalia > Chiroptera > Craseonycteridae > Craseonycteris > Craseonycteris thonglongyai. Next base: position 24,146 of record PVKE010018957.1, on the reverse strand, counting down.
AAACTTTTTTTTTTTATGGTGTATATATATATATATTTTTTTAAATTGTTTTTGACAGAGAGAGAGAGAGAGAGAGAGAGACAGAGAACTGAATCAGGGGCACTCCCCAGTTCAGCATATGGGTCTGCATGGGCCGGGGCCGGGGCCAGGATTTGATCCTTGGTCCCCGGCACTGCAAAGTGAGCGCTTAACCCACTGAGCCATCCTGGCTTCCCCATAAACTGTTTTAAGAACAAATTAAGTTCATATAATATTCTAGAGGGCAGTTTCATTGTGCTCACAGCAATGGCAAATTCTGTAACTTTTTAGTAATGTCTTTGGGTACTGACTGGTGTGTACTCTCTTGGCATTCACCTACACCAGTGGTCGTCAAACTGCGGCTCACGAGCCGCAGTTTGCCGACCACTGACCTACACTACTCGCTGGTTGGTGTAAGACAGTGTTCCAGAATGACAAATGAAAGGGGCCACACGTTCCAGGGCCAGGATTCAATCCTCAGACCCCAGGGCTGCAAGGCAAGTGCTCAACCCGCTGAACCAACCACAGTGGGTAATAATTGACCCTCAGCATTTTGGAGAATTTGAATGATTGTCCAGGAGAAAGTGCATTTTGAGTTGGAATGATTTAAGCTACAAGTAACAGAAAATTCTGTTACAATGCTTTAAACAAGAAGGGATTTTAACTTGCCAAACTGGAAATCCAGAGGCAGGGAAAGTTTCAAGGTTGTTTAGCATCTCAGTGACATCAGTCAGGACCTGGAATCCTTCCTCTCATAGCTCAGTCCTCTATGCTTTGACTGTGGACCAAGGTCATTCACTCCCTTCACTGTTCTCAAAGGGTGCTGGTGGCAAACAGTGCTACATGTTTCCTAATTCACAAGTGGCTTTTTGTGGTCCTTACTAAGGAGCAAGAACGGTTCTCTTTAGAAGTCCCCAACAGGCCTTTCTCCTCGGTCATTGGTTCATGTTGGCTTAGTGCCCAGCCCTAAACAGGCCCAGTGCAGGTGGGGGGTGGGGGGGCATGAGATCCCCATGAACTCATTGTGGGGCATCAGCCACAGTATCTACTGCTGGCCCCATTATATTTAATATTCTTGTTGAATAGTCTTAGATCCGCTTTTTAAATTATCTACATGCTAGGTGTAGACAGGTCTTCAGAATATTATGTTTTCAGGTTATGCCATGGTAGTGTAACATATCTTTCAAATGTGCTTTTTGAGATGTGCTATTTGCAGCCCATTTTCAGAAGACAGGAATATGAAAGAGGAGGAAACCCCAACATGTGCCTTCATTTGTGCTCATATGTCATTGGTGAGTGTCTCATACTTGACAAGTAGCAAATTTTAGTTGGTGCATCTTTTTTTTTGGATTTTGCAAGCTACACAGGTTTGTTTTTAATTGACAGACCCTCTTTTAAAGTTGTTACACTTGGGGCTGCATTGCTGATTGTGTTGTTTTGTTCCAGTTTCTTAACTGTATTTGCTAGGCAAAAATTCGACCTTAATAATATGTTGTAGACTTCCCCCTGACTTTCAGCCATGACTCCTTTTGTTTGAATATGTTCAAAAAATATATCCCACACTGTGAAAAACTGATTTTTAAAATTACTTCAGCCCACATTTTCTGACTCAGTGTTAACTTAATCACAGTTCTAGAGGCAGTGAACCTAGGCGATCTTAATTGCCTGTCTCTACTGCGTCTGTGGAATTCTTTTTCTCCATTGGCACACCAAAATTGAAATGTTGAGCTTCTCAAGTTTTAACTGCAAAAGTTCTGAACCACATTTTAGTCAATAATCCATCCCACATCCTTTTTTCTGCTCTAACTCCAATTCCTGGCAGTTCCTTCTGTTTTTCTGCAACCTCCTAGCCCCAGGTTAGGATCTTGAATTTTGTTTGATTTGGACAATGTTTTTAAAATTTGTAATTAGTTGCCACCATTTAAAAAATGAGAGTTGGCGTGGAATTCACTTCTGGCTTGTCTTAGAAAAACCAGGAGATCTGAGAAGAATTGGACATAAAATCCTAAATGGCAAAAATTCTGACCCCTCTTCTCTGATCTATATTATCTCCCTGACCCCTGAAGGCATTTGAGTGCCTGACCCCTGTAGAGTACATTAGTGCTAACTGATACCATCCTGTTTTCTTCCTAAATACACAGCATGTCATTTCTGCAGACCGAGATAAAGTTAAAGAATATTTTTGTAAGCATAACACAAATACAGTTTTCCCTCTTTGCTCAGGCTATTGAAGTAATAAGGCTCTATGGCTTTTTAAAGATTCCCATGCCCCATATAAAGCATTGGAAATTGCCAGCATTGTTAGACCAGATCTTGGACCAGAAGAAATCACTGTGTATCACTTTTGTCCAGTTTTGAAAAAGGTTTGATACCAGACCACTAAAACATAACACCCTAAACTATAAGGGAGGAGAAGCCATATGTACCCACGTGGATTGGCCATCTATAGCCAGGGAGACACAGAATTGTCAGGGAGCCAGACCCTTAGTCCTTTGTAACATTCCCATCCTGTTAAGAACACCCACTGTGAGTGTCACTCCTGATATTCTGTCTCCCATACAGATCCCCTGGTCATTTATTAATACTTTATTGATAATTAGCATTAAACTCAATTAGTATGTATTCCCTACCTAACATGTAAAGCCGCAGCATTAATGTACAGGCCATGTTCATCTGACTAGACAATAAGCACATGGTCTTCTTGCTCAGAGATGGTCACATTGTCATCCTGACATGCCCTAACCCTCTGGAAGGTTATAATTTTGACTGAAGTCCAAGACCTTCCACCCTCATCCAACAAACTCATTTTAAAGGTAACCTACGTCCCTTTACATTTTTGTAAGCAGATTATCACTCCTGAGGTCACCATTGCCCCCTTGTTCCCTCTTTTCAATATCAGGGTGCTGCCCAGGGCTGAATATTCCAACACTAATGACCACCTCAGACCAGGCACTCAGCTTGAAGTAATATTCTGTTCTTGACTTAGTTTTTCTAGCCTGATTTAGATGTTTTTGTCATGGGAAGCCTTGTCCCTGGGGTAGTGTGCAAGTTGGAAGAAATACTTATTCTCTCAGCCGTCATTTAGTTGATTGTAACATTATGCTAAATTTTGCAGGCTAGCAAGTTTTGAACAGTTGGTTCACTAACATCTGCTAAGCATTTTCATATAGCAAGTGTTTGTTCCTTTACCCAACTAGGTAATTTAGATTGTCCTTTAAATTAAAGCTAGTTTCTCTCTATCATTTCACCATGATGTCCCTTCCTAGTCCAGGTCCTAATAGGTTGATGCCACTTTGGATTCTCTTTGAGCACTGTGGCTGATAATACCTAGTAAAATGTTTCTGGAAAAATGCTGGCCCTTCAGTGGCTTTGTTGGGTGAGTTTACTAATCACTGGATTAATCTCAATGCCCTTAGAGTGTTTTGTTTTGTTTTTCGTTATGTCTGCTTTGTTGACTGGTAGGTCCTGGAACACTAGAATAGAATAGAATAATATTGAGTGCTTAGTAAATAATCAAATATTTGTTGAATTAATGATTGAGTAAACTTAAAACATACTGTTATACATACTATAAAAATGTATGAGGTTCTTTCTGCTGTTGGGTCTTGTTGGCCTTAAGCAAATAGCTGGTGTGTGTTAGCAGCAATATTGGGGGTCTGTATTTAAACTGTTCAGATTTATAGATTAAGCAGGATGGGCATTCCAGAGGTTTCTGTCTTCCAGAATTATGTCTCAGAAACGAGAAGCTGGAATGTAATCGTTTTTTACTACATTACCCAGGCAAGAATGAATTCATCATTTTTATCTCACCATTTCTCATTAAAAGCCTAACGCCAATATCTCATCCAGAACAGTGCCAAATTTCTCATTCTGCTAAAGAAAGAAGTAAATGTATGTTTGTACAGCACATGGTGAGCCTATGGCAGATTAACTCTGTAGAAATGGAAAATATATATATATATTTAACTGACCTCCAGCCAGTCAGAAATAAATCTTCTGCATAATCTTGCCAAATGTCATTTGGCTGTGAACAGGGGACCTCGTTTGTCTTGTGAGAGCCTGCATACCGAGTGCCAGGCCATTGCAGTCTTTTCTGCTGCTTTTTCGTTCTGATAAGGAGAAGAAATATAACTGCCATCTTTCACTTTGTCGTTAGTTACATTCTCACCTCATTGAAACATCTTGTTGGATGAGGAATTTTTTTGTTTAGTTTCTAATAACCATTTAGTTGCTATTTAACCATGTTTCTAATTTGTTCTTAATCTTTCAAACTATTGCATCTCTTCAGCTAGCCCTGGTAGTATATATTACATTAAGTTCTATTCTCACAGCAGCTGGAAATTTTAGTGCATCTTCACTACATTTAAAAATAAGTTCTCTCATGCATATGAGTGTGGATAGCTTTGATCATGATTTCCTAATGCTTAACGCCTTATTTATGTAGCTATACTTCTAAGGGGTGATTGGTGTGTTTTTTGTTTGTTTCTTTTTAGTTCAAAATATCCTGCATCTTAAAAAAAATCCCCTGCCTGTAATGTATATGATGTAAATAATACTTAGACAAAGTGATCATTTCATTTTTGCTCTTACAGAAAATACCCGTTTCTAAGTACATAGGGATGAAAACTTAAAATAAAAGATATCGCTTTTTAAATTTCTTGAATAATTATTCTGCACTTAAGAGTCCAAATCTTCAACTCGCCCCGTTAACTTCATCACTCACTGCTATCTGTCTTTCCTCACCAGTGGCCTCTTAGGTGTCAAAATGAACACTTCCCTTCCAGAAGTGGTTGACTATTTAGCATCTTGATTGTTTCTCCTCTTCTTGCATAAAAATCCAATGAATTCCCTCAACCAGGTATTGTAGGTTCTGTGAGGCCAATGGATAGGAAAGCTTTGGGTAGCAAAGGGAATTCCACCTGGGAATAGCTATTTAATGAAGACAATTTACATGATGATTTGACATGAGGATCCAGTCCCTGATGTTATTACCAAGCATTGGACTTTTAAAACCACATGTGTGATCCCACCCACACTCACTACAGTTTTGTCATTCCTTGTTTGGTGGAACGATTAACTTTACTGTTTAGAGGGTGGGCTAGGTGGTGGTTCCTTATGATGATTGGGAGTGGGTTCAGAGCCTTCAAACCACTGATGAAGTGATGGAACATTGATCACACCCCTTAACCCTTCTCTAGCCGGCTCTCAACTATACCGACTAATGATGTATTGAGGAAGGAAAGTGACAGCTGGGAGTGCTACTCATCCTTGTTCTGGGGGTGGGCCCAAGCACTGGTCTGAGGATATTGGGTGTTTTCAGTATTGCTCTCAGTTAAAGCCGTAGGTGGTTGATTGCTCCCTACTTAATCACTGTGACTTCTCTTCACACAAAGCATAAAGCATAAACCAGGAGTTAAGCTACCCATCTTACCCCTTTTACTGGTGAGAGGCATTTTTTTCTCTGAATATACCCAAATACATAGTTTATTTTTTTTAGGTGCTTTTAAACATGCTCATAATCTCTCAGAAATTTTATGTGTGAATGTTAAAATCGTCATTTAATGTAAACTAAACCAGCTCTGTCACCCTCTAGTCCAGCAACACTTTTCTTTTATATTAATAAGACAAAGCCTTCACCTAGGAAAAAAAAGGTGTTGTATTTTTTTCTTTTAAAGCAGGAAAAGAGACATAGAAGCATCAACAGCAAAATTACCCTCAAAGAAACTTTACTTTTCGACAGCTTTAACTGAGATTGGTTGTGTCACATTTTTGAGTGTCGAGGTGTTTGAAAAATCTTGCCTGAAAGGCACTAAGAGTAAAAAAAAAATAAAAAAAAAGTGATGGTATTTTATGTTGGGACGTATTAGCTCTGTTTTTTGTAAAATGGTCCTGGTGGAGAACGTGGACAGCTCTATTGGGTGTGTTTCACTACCTTTCTTTGTTCATTCACTATTTGGACCCCCAAGGGAATCTTCTTATAAGCCTCATGACTGCTTTGCAGGAGGAGCAAACTTAGCTTTAAGAGGAAAGGGAAGCCTGGCTGGCACCTGCACTTTGATGTAGGGGAGGGGACCCCATATATGAGAGACACCAATACTGTCTTTTTCTTCATTCCTGACTTTTAAGTACCTGCCTTCAGGTGGTAACCATCTATCCTAAGAAGGTAGATATCTTAGAGGTGGTGTGTACTGTGGTTATGTACACAAGCTCTGGAGAGCCAAACTGTCTGTGTTCAGATCCTGCCTCAGTCCCTACCTACTGTGTGGCTTTGGGCAAGCTACTACTTTAGCTCTCTGTGCTTCACTGTCCTCTATAAAGTGGAGCAAATGTTAGTTCCAGCTTCATAGTGTGGCTGTAATGATTGCAAGTTGATACATACAAAGCATAGTGTTTCAGTCAATATGTAATCATTAATAACAGTTTTATTTATTCAGAATTATTTCATTATTCCAGTTTGCAGAATTCCTCTAACTCAAAGTGAGGAACTCTTAACTCAGGGACTTGCTCCACCAGTGGACATTAGCAATCAAGGAAATGAAAATCTCATTAAAAGGGACACAGGATGACATAATTATGTGGGGGGTGATTTGGGGGTTTCACTATTCCCTGGGTAGTCTAGGGCATAAAGGTCTTTGATTGTAAAAATGTCAGAATTTGGGCCAGTTGGGCCTATCTCTGCCATGCCAGTCCTAGCTGATTCAAATTTCAGGGATCAGCTCCTTAATGATCTGTTTTATTAAATGATTAGACAGCCATGAACAGAATACATCAATAAAGAGAAATATTGTTTGCCTTTTGTCTCAGGATTAGCATATCTTTATTTTTCTCATAAATACTCTGCACCTTCCATAGTTAACTCTGCTGCCATAGAGATTTTTATGAAGAGGAGTGATGTTTTCACAGAGTTTTAAAAGGCTGCAGAGTCTGTACATTTGGCTTTCTTCTCACAATTGGCTACCGGTAATCTAAAATCCTCTTCTTAACACCCTACAAGTATAGGATTATAATAAACCTGGGGAAGAGGAAAGAGAAGGGAGGGTATTAATTTTGTAGTGGAACTACAGTGGGGTTGGGAATGGCATTGTTTTTGCTTGTGTCTCATCTGTTGAACCAGGAATTGCCTTTTGTTGCAACTCACAGCTTTTAATTCGATTGCTTCCAGTGGGTAGGAAAAGGCAGATCTGCCCAGACTTAATGAGATCTACTGTACTTGCTGTGAATAGCATTGGAATAAGCAGTGCTGACTTGTTCTCTCTGAAGCCACATATACAGCCCACAGTCTTATTTGTTCTTTTCACTATTGTCAAACGTTCTAGTTTTTATTCCTTTGTGCATTATTGATGATCATCCCTGAGTACGAATCTCGTTTCTAGTTTCTTTTCTGTATTTTGATTTCAGTGACTCCTTAGTCCTCTGTCTCATTACTGTGTGTGACATGAGCCTCTTCTCCATACCCTTCCCTAAGATAATTAACAGCTGTATTTACATGGATGGCAAACTACCTTGGGCCTCATAATGACCTTACAGAATTCCTTTCTTGTCACTTCCCTTGCCAGAAGTCTTTTGATTGTCTCCTTCTGTTTTTTATTCCCCCCAAATCAATGTAACATCTATTCCACTTAGTTTTTATCTATTATTAAAAAATCTAAAGTTCAGAAAGCTCAAGTATCTAAGGCAGAAAGACAGCAAATTGGTATTTTCTCTCATTGTATATTGGGGAGGGACTAGAAATCTGAAATATATATAATTTTATGATGTTTAATGATCTATTTTATTAAATGATTAGACAGCCATGAACAAAATACATCAATAAAAAAGAGAAATATTGTTTGCCTTTTGTCTCAGGATTAGCATCTTTATTTTTCTCATAAAAACTCTACAGCCTTCCCTAGTTCTACTGGAATTTGTGCTGTCTCACCTCCTTATAAATATGTAACATTTCTGAAAGTTTGCTAATCTTCTAGTTCAGAAATTCTATCATTGCAAGGACAAAAACGAAAGTTATAGTAGTTTTTCCCAGATTGCTTTAGGTTGCTATTGTTAAGCATAAGAAGGACTTGGTCCCCCATTGTCCTTAGAGACCCAGCACATCCTCACTGAAGGCTGGTTTATTTCCCCTGCCATGCTTTCAAATAATTTCTGATAATGGTAATAAAAAAGTCCTTTTGATAATTATCTTGACTGTATTTGGCATTAAGGGCAGTGTTCCTGAAGCATATGTTAAAGAGTGTTGCTGCTGGGAAGCCGGGATGGCTCAGTGGGTTAAGTGCTCACTTTGTAGCCCTGGGGACCGAGGAGCGAACCCCGGCCCTGGCCCGAGTGGACCCATATGCTGAACTAGGGAGTGCCCCCAGTTCAGTTTTCACCGGGGTGAGACCCTGGCCCAGTTCCTGCCCTGTGCAGCCCCGTGCCCACCTGTGGAATGAAACTATGTGGAAAAACCAATGATGTGCAACTATGGAGACTGTTCTGGGCCCTCCCCCTTCTGTCTCTGTCTGTGTCCCTGTATCTCTCTCTCTCTCTCTCTCTCTGTCAAAAACAATAAAATAAATAAATCTTAAAAAAAAAAAGATTGTTGCTGCTTTCCCCACCCCAAACAAGTTTAGAATTTCCAATAAGTTTACTGTGCAAGCTGAGGGTGCTTGCTAAGCACATATAACTAGTGAATTTCAATCTCGAGAAATATCAGTGGGATAAAATTTTAAAAAGCTGTGACTATGGACTTTGTGATTTAAGTATTTAGCATACTCGGTATTTCCTTTCTTCCCTAAAGAATGTTTTACATAGTGAATAAGATAGAAGCACAGGTCCATAACAACAGTGAGTGTTAGACTTTTAAGAGTGTTAAGTATAAAGTTATTTTGAAGCTGTTAAATTTTTAGGATATTTATTTCTCAAAAACACCTTTTTATGGCTTGGTAGTAGGTACTGAATGAATGTCTTGATCCCCTTGAAGCATGCAAATTAAAGCTCAGTGTTAATAGCAATGCATAGATATGTAGAATCTTTAAGGCTATGTTTTAGTGTTTATATATTCACTTTTCCCCAAAATTAATGTCATATATCCACCAAGAGTTCAGTATAGCTAGTGGTTTTGTTAAGATGCACTACCAGGTGATAAAGATGTAACCGGTGTGTTATGGAAATGGGTAAGGAAGAAAGATGGAAACTTCCTTCTCTACTCGATCTCAAATGTAGGCTAAACACTCCCTCTGGGTCTTGAATGATGTGCTCAGACAGTGCTGCCTGAAGAAGAAAGGCTGGGGTCGATACTCCCTGGGTGCCCCTTCTACCATCAGGACACATTATAAGCTGCTTTTCTATTTGCTGATTTTATTCATGCAGTGTTGTGGGGAAACAAATGTACAAACAAAAAAATCAATTCAGAAGTTCTTCCACTGAAGATGGTATTTTCCCAGTGCTGTTTTTTTTTTTACCTTCTTTGTAATAATAGCTCTTCTCTCTCCATTACCTTGGTGGGAAGGGAATAGTATCAGGAAGGAAAAATGAATTTCCTGATAGAAGGTTTCTTATCTGTTTAATTAGGGCAACGAATATAGTGAGATACAGTGATTTCTCAATTAATGAATCGTCTGAGGAGAAAAGCTTCTCTCTATAAGGGTGGTGGCATTAAAACCCACCCCCCGTGCACGCAGGCGTCTTAGAAAATATGAGGCAGGTCTGTCTACCTGGGAATACTAAAGCCAGGTATTTTAATGCCTACTTTATCTTAATCCAGGTGACATACTTTAATTTTTTTCACATTCTAGGGGAAAACATCATTTTAAATGGACAGTAAATATAAATACTGGCTGTACATATATAAAACTTTTATTTTATAATATATAAAAACATTAACAAATATTTAATGATGGATTCAGTTGCAATCAGTATATTATACAACTTAAAATATTTTTAATTTATAAAACCAAATCAAAATTTTAGATTTCTTTCTCCATTTTATAAACAATGGTAATGTTTTCTAGTGTGTATGGTTAATGCCACTATTAACTAGTGTCATATTTAAAACCCTTTTCACATTGGATACAGTTAAAACTCCTTGGCAGACAAGGATTAGATTAAGGGTGTCCCATCTTTTGGCTTCCTTGGGCCACTTTGGAAGAAGAATTGTCTTGGGCCACACACAAAATACACTAACTCTAACAATAGCTGATGAGCTAAAAGGAAATCGCAAAAAAAAGGTGTCATGATATTTTAAGAAAGTTTATGACTTTGTGTTGGGCCGCATTCAAAACCTTATGTGGCCCAGGGGCCGTGGGTTGGACAAGCTTGGCCTAGATGATCAGCCCCTGCCAGCTCCCTTACCTGTAATCTCCCATGATCCCTCAGCTCTAATCTTGTTCCGTGTGCTGAAACCCTTCAGAGCAGCTCTTGGCCTCTGTCTGCTTCAGTATTTCACATGCTCTTCCTCTACCTGCTATGCTCCCATTCACCTGACAAACTCCCACTCTTCTTTCAAGACATAGATTAAGTATCACCTCTTCCCAGAATCCCATCCAGGATTCTCCAGGAAGTTTGTGTCTGTACTGCCCTTACACCTTATTCCTACACCTAGAACAGCACTTATGGGATTGCACTGTAATCATTTGTGTATGGATCTGCCCATACACTACACAGGCAAGGTTCATATCTCTTGTGTTTATATGTCCCCAACATCTATCAGGAACACCAGTGTATGGTATGCACTTTTGCAACAATTTAATAGCTGAATGATCATAGTACACATATTGGAACACACATGTGCTTTAAAAAATCATGGATATTAATGAGCAACAACTTGAATTTCCTTGTATACACTTCTCAACACTCCATTTCCCTCACCCCCAGATTTTGACTCACAATGCAGAGGGGCCACATTCTTGGTGGTCTCTTCATGAGCTACTTTCTCATAAGAAAATACACATCTGAAAGATCTTTGAATAAGTACCACTGTCAACACTCCCCAATTCCCCCACACTCTGGAGGCTCAGAAACAGAAGAAATTAGAGTCTAGAAGCCTTTAAATTTCCAAGTTGGCATAGGACTAGAAGAACATAACCCATTTCCTATATTATTATTTACGCAGAGAAGACCAAGGGCGTGTTGTTAGGGTAGAAGGGATAATTTTCTAAGAGTGAATGCTCCATACCCAGTGTCCAGTGTCTGAGAGACCTAGTGCAGAAGGTAGAGAGGAGGATGCTTCCAGTTCAATGTACTATAATCAGAAAGGACTCCTGAATGCCTGAACTGTCCTTATAACGGGTGTCCCCAAATTCATGCAAGATTTGAATTTTGCGTCATTTGTGCGATAAAGTGTTGCCAACGAAAGAAAAAGACAGTGTGACAGCTGACAGTTCAGGGTTATTAAAAACGGAGCGCTACACAAAAGAACAACACGTTTTCATTGTTGAGCAATATTTTTAAAATAATGAAGGTTTGGCAACTACAGTTCACAATTTTTATACAAAATCTGGTTGGAACAGTGATTTAACTTCAACTGTGAAGAGATTAATTAAAAAATTCAGGGAGACTGGATCAATTAGTGATCTTAAACACTCTGGCCACCCTTCAACACAAAACATCGAAGCAGTTTGTGAGAGTGTTGCTGAGAGTCCAGGGACATCAATTCAGCACCATGGTCAGGAATTGGACATTTCGAGAAGCTCTCTACAGCATATTCTCACGAAAGATTTGCATCTTCATGCTTACAAAGTCTTGGAGGCCATTTACCCGATATGCTGTTCCATACATAACCCTATACTGCATGCTTTATGAATCAATAAAAAATTTACAAGTTTTAATTCTAAACCTGTGTTTTCTATCAAAATTACTTCTTGCGTGAGTTTTGGGACATGCGTTAGCAAGCTTGTCCAACCCACGGCCTGTGGGCTGCATGCAGCCCAGGACGGCTTTTATTGTGGCCCAACACAAATTCATAAACATCCTCAAAACATTATGAGATTTTTTTGGAGATTTTGTTTTTTAGCTCATCAGCTATCATTAGTGTTAGTGTATTTTATGTGTGGCCTAAGACAATTGTTCTTCTTGCCATGTGGCCCAGGGAAGCCCAAAGGTTGGACACTGCCTTACAGATTTAGGTGAATTTCAGGGATAAAGGGAGGTTCCACTCTACCTTCTGCATTAAAGCAGAATTATTTAATCTCTACTGGTTTCTAATTGCCTTAAATTTCTTTTTTTTAATATTTATTTATTTGTTTGTTTGTTTGTTTACTTATTTATTTTTGACAGAGAGCGAGAGAGCGAGAGAGATACAGAGATAGAGAGAGAACTGAACTGGGGGAGTTCCCCAGTTCAGCATATGGGTGCGCACGGGCCGGGGCCGGGATTTGATCCCTGGTCCCCAGAGCTACAAAGTGAGCGCCCAACCCACTGAGCCATCCTGGCTTACCCTGCCTTAAATTTCTTTACTGTTGAAATCCATCCTTTTATCTATAATGAGAGACCGAGGCTCAGATTTCATTGCTGATACCTGGATAAATTATCATGATATCTTTGATAAATATACAGCTAACTTAATTTCATGCATTCATTCCATTATTACTTATGTGCACCTTCTGTGACCCAGACCCTGTGCTGGGTATTAAGTGTACAGCAGTGAGATCAATTGACCTTGTCTTTGTGTTACCCTGGCCAGTGCCTGTTGGAGATGGGGAAGAGATTTTTTAAGCACCTAATAAATTCAAGGTTTTCTATAGGATGAGGTAGGTAATGTAAACTAGCTGGAGGTCTGAAAAGACCAGCTTGTAGAACTTTACCCTGATCAGCTCTCCTTATCTTCATCTTTGGGGAAGGGAAATAGCAGTTTCTGACAAATTACTTCCTATTTTTGGCAACCAGGTACTTGTAGCTCTTTCATTGGTTCATAATTTAGCACCTATTGGGTGCCAGACTCAATGTAGGGTATTGAATGGGAATCTAGGGGTGACGGGTGGTGTCTCCTTTCAGGAAGCCTGGACTAGCTCCCTTGTGAGGACAAAAACCATGTCAGTGTACCATGCATACCAGGACGTTTCTGACCATGCTGATGAAAAGTTTCTCCTCACAGGGTGATGATACCTTTTGCAGCTCCCCCTATTACATCATTTTCTTCAAGAACAACCTTTAAAAGTAACGGCCATCTCTTGAAAGAGATCATTATGCTTTTTTTTAGCCAACTTGTATCCCCTTCTGTCCTTGGGGTCAGCGATAGAACTAGCCTTCTGGGTGGGTGCTAAGGTAGAGGAGAAGGCTGTGGACATGGCCTTCCAGATTTAACCATGTGTTAAAGTGAGACCTGTATTCAGTGCAGTTGTGTCTCACACTTCACTGGGTAAGACCAAAGCTTCAGGTATAGAGTGAAAGTCTGCCAAACCCGATCCCAACTTACTTACTTTTTGTTTTTTAGGATTTATTTTATAGTTTTTGAGAGAAGGTATGTGTGTGAGAAAGAGAAGTGGGGAGGGCCTAGAGCAATCTCTGTAGTTGCACATTGTTAATTATGACATATCCAGCTTATTTTCATGCAAGGATTAACAATTTGTTTAAAAAATAAAAATATGGGACACATGTTAAATTGAATACAACACTGAGACAAGAGGTTTCTTTATGAAGTATTTAATTTTGTAGTCCATAAACTCTTTTCCACATTTCTATAATCTTCTCTTCATCTTTCATTCTAGCACTAATTGTAAAGTTTCTGCAAAAAGATCTATTTACATAGTTTACCTTGTTGATAGAGATACTATATAACAGCCAGTTTTCTTACACTTGATCCAAACCAATCCATCAAGGATGGTGTAAGAGGGAAGGGAAGGTGAATATTATTTTGGAAACAGTCTAAAGTAGTACTACTTACTCAGAGTATGATCTATGTACTATCTTGTGCTACATTTTAACCAACTACATCAGGGGTCCCCAACTCCTAGGCCACGACTGGTAGCAGTCCCATTAGAAACCAGGCCCCACAGCAGGAGGTGAGCGGCAGGCAAGCGAGCAAAGCTTCATCTGTATTTACAGCCGCTCCCCATCATTTACTTCACTGCCTGAGCTCCACCTCCTGTCAGATCAGTTGTAGCATTAGATTTTCTGGCGTGCAAACCCTACTGTGAATTGATCAATCTCACGCTCACCCCCAGTGGAAAATTTGTCTTCCATGAAACCCGTCCCGGGTGTCAAAAATGTTAGGACCACTGAACTACATTATTAAGCACATTGTATTACAGTATTTCGTTTGTTATGATAGTAAGACTTTCTCAATGAAGAAAGCAATGGCTGATTTACATTCTGGTATGCACTCCATACTTCATATGGACAGGTAGACATGTTTGCATGTCACTACTTTGAGTTTTGCTGATCTAAACCACAGGCAAGGTGGTTTTCTAGCTTTTCTAGTCTCACATTAAGTGTTATAAACGGGATTAGATTTCAAGCCTTTATTTTTTAGGCTATAGCCTGAGAGTGAAGTCCTAGTCAACCCATGAATTGACATTGTTATTAAAGACGTGAATTAGTCAGCCTTGCTCTGTACCTTTTGCTGGCTACTGCAACCTTACTTTAAATGCTTTGGAATGTACTACAAGCAGTGAAGAAAGTGGCTCAAGATAGGAAGTCCAATAGATGTCCTCTGGGGTGTTGCCATATACTTTAAACAAATGCCAAGCTCTCTCCTCCTCCACTTGGGCTGGCCACATGTGTGAGAAATGCTTTTCTTTGGAAGGCTGCCACCACATGCCAGGCTCAGTGTCCTGCAGGTTTCTCCACTGCCTGTGCTTACACCAGATGGCTTTGCTTCAGCTGGCTGCGTGGGCCCATCATTTAAGTAGCATTCCTCATATCAGTGTGTTTACTGTCTCATTAATTTTAACTTCTCCAAAGCTTCTCTCAGTCCAGAAGCCACTAGGTTAAATCTCAAACTGTGTTGTCTGTCTTATTAACATGTGAGTATTAAAAAAACCTATAAAACAGATCAAGGTAAAGTCAGAGGGCCAATAAGAAAAATTAATCCTATGAAGTGTTTCATTTCCCTTTGGCATATTTTCTCTGACTGATTAGAACTTTTCTAGAGTTTCTGTAATTTGACAAGGTCATAAGGACAGCATATAGCTGATTATAAACAAAGTGTGTTTTTATTCAAGAGATTATAGGCATTGAAGGAGACACAAATTGTTTTTTGTCTTAGGGTATACTGGACAGCAGTTGCCCTGTTGCCTTAATTTGTAGTACTTGCTACATGTAAGTCTTCCTCAATATGGCTGTAAGATTGTCAGTAGAATCCCAGAGTATGTTTTACATTCATGCCTTATTTATGTATAGCCTTGTTACTATTCCTAGAATGTGCTCTTGGGTAACATTCTTCTTGGAATCTAGCTATCTAACTTAATTAAATAAGACCTTCTTGCTATAGATATCAAAGACTGGTAAAGGCTTTCTCTGTGCCCCTAGAAGTCAAAGTTGGATGGATTTCTAGTGTCATTTTTTGTTCCTTCCATGATATGATCATTTCTTTCTCTTAATTCTACTCAAATTCATGACCTATACATTTAAAAAACCCTAGTGGGAGAGGGTTGAGGTTTCTGAACTGTGCAGGAAGCTCATCAGGGGTGTTCAAACTTTGGGCTTCCCTGGGCCACATTGGATGATTTGTCTTGGGCCAAACATAAAATGCACTAACACTAATGATAGCTATTGAGCTAAAAAGAACTTGCAGAGAAAATCTCCTAAATGTTGTAAGAAAGTTTTTGAATTTGTGTTGGGCCTCATTCAAAGCAATCCTGGGCCACATGCAGCCTGTGGGTTGGTCAAGCTTGCTCAAGGTGTTTTTCCAAAATATTGCCTGAAGCGGCTTGAGCTCTGATATATATTTGTGTGTACACGAAGGCTGGAAAATATCCAGCCATGTAATATGAAAAATTGAGGCATTTATGGTTGGATATTTTTCAAACAGCCCTCTTTGTGTGTGTGTGTTTCTTTTACTAGATGAGCTAGAAGATCTGATAGGCATTCTCTAAACATCGTACCTCTCAGATGAAGAAATACCTATTGTTCCTTAACAAAGGCATTTGGCTCTTTTTAGAGAAAGCCTTCTAAGTAACCCAGAAAAACTGCACTTGCATTTATGGAAACACTTAATACCATCATATACCCTTTTACTTAATACTTCCAATACACTTTTACTGTTTTTCTTTTTTTTGTCGGAAAGCAGATATTAAAAGTCTCCACCAAAATATGCACATGGAAAGATGTTTTATTAGGAAAATGCCAATTAAAACTATAATAATCACTGCACATTAATTAGAATGGCTCAAATTAAAAGGACTGATCCTACCAAGTATTGGCAAGTATGTGAGAAGCTGAAACTTTCATACACTGATGGTAGAAATATAAAAATGGAACAAGCACCCTAGAAAACACTGGTAATTTTTTTAATTAAACAGATGTCTACCACATGATTCAGTCATTCCGCTCCTAGGTCCTTACCTAATGAAAGGAAATGGTATGTCTATATGAAGACTTGCACATGAATACTGGTAACAGCTTGTAACAGCAAAAACTCCAAGTAATTCATACATCCATCAAGAGGTTAATATATTAACAAACTATAGTACATCCACACAATGGAATGCTACTTGGCAATAAACAGATGAATTATTGATACATGCTACAGCACGATGGATTTCAAAATAATTATGATATGTGAGAAAAGCCAGACAAAATAAGTATATACTCTATGACTACTTGTATAAAATTTTAGAAAATGCAAACTAATCTATAGGGATAGAAAAAGTGATTCTCTGGAGAGAGCAGAAAGAGGGCAGGCAGGGGAAGTGGGGGGAATTACAGCAGACCCCAGGAAATGTTAGGAAATGATAGACATGTTCATTATATTGCTTGTGGTGATGGTTTCACTAGTGTGTGCATATGTCAAAACTTAGCAAACTGTACTCTTTAAATCTGTGCAGTTTATTATATGTCAGTTATACTTCAGTAGGACTGCTATAAACTAGCAAAAGGCCCCAGCTCTCACCTGCTTTACGTTAGTGTAAAAGATGGTAAGCATCTGGAACAGCAATTGTTAAGATTATAAAGGACATGACCCATTGAGAAGCTAGTAAAAGCTACACAACCTCTGCCCAGAAATGTGCACACAAAGTTTGTGTACAATTTAGAGGATTACAACACTAAAAACCCCAGTTTAAGACACATATAAAATCCTTCATATTTTTTGAAGGAATAAAGTACTTTTCAACAGCTGTGTCTCCCAAGCAGTAATCCTCTTTGTTTTTCCAAAGTGAAAACATTAATTCTTCCCTTCATCTCAGATGAATGTTAGATATTCTTGGCAAGCATGATTTTAAAGTTTAGCCACTCTTCGTACAGCATTTTAATTTTTTTTATTCTAACCTCATTCTAAAGAGGAGTTAAACCAGACACACACTGGTATATCACCTCCATTAGCTAAATGAGGCTACAATTTCATTGATTAGGCCATTTCATTGCTTTTAAAATGAGCAATAATAGATAGCGTAATGATTATTGGACACTTCCTTTGCCACACTGTGGTACAATTCATAAAACTCTACCTTAATGACAGTAAAAGAAATTCAGGGTGAAAATATCTATTTTATTATTATATTTTAAAGAACAGATTCAAAACCAGCCAGTTTAGCTCTTCCAAGCTCTTCCACAATTTTTAATTATGCCAAGATAATATTAATGAACTGGAATTTACCTGAGCCTAAGGATAATGGAAAGTGTATTTCTACTTATTTCCCATAATCCTTTTTTGCTATATGTAAACAAAACTAATACTCAAGTCTGACATTTTGGTGTCAAAGGCTGCTTGTTTATAGTACCTATAACACTCCTAAAATCTCTCCTAACTACTGCTTTTTATCACCATCTAAAATTCTGAGTGAAATACAAAGAAAAATGTCATGTAATATACATATTTCCCCTTTTCCTCTAATATTTTATTTATCATTTGCACTATCATATATTTGATAATAGAAATGCCTTCTGTGGTGATTGTACCGAGTTCATCCTTGGACAAAGTCTTAAGGTTTCCCAGGAAAAAGACTCAGATGTAGATTTGCACACAGGCAGTTTTTTTTATGAGGTGTACTTTTATGATTAACATCAGTGAGAGAATAAAGGAAGTAGAATTGGGCTAATGGAGGAATTAAATTGTCACTGAACCATAGCAAATACCTCAGCTAATGTCATAGGAGCTTTGGATCTGAGCTACCCCTGGGGGTTGTCCTAACCTGAAGCAGTGGGGCCTTTCTACTCTCCTTGCCAGTCTCTGGCTGCTGTCAGCCTTTGGGGAGAGGGCATGGTGTTGGGTGAGACAGCAATCTTTGCCCGAAGGGAATTCCCAAAGAGGAATGAAGCTGAGAGTCATCAGCCACCAATCACCCCAATAGATGGGAGAATAGTTGTTTCCTTTCTAAAGAGACGTTTTGGGCTGCATACCACCATAGCCATTACCGTCTGCCCCCTGCGTTGCATGGACCCATCTGGGGATCATTCCTGCAGGAGTAGCTGGTCTCTTTCCCTGGGGAGAGCTATAAGAGGGAGGATGAGGTTACTGTGACTCTCAGTCCGCCCTGCTGCATCTAGTCTTGAGACTGCACTAGTACTTATCATGCTCATCCTCTGCTACACATTGCACATTCTCTTCATCTGGGCTACCACCCAGGCAGGTCTGGGTATGACCTGGGAAATGACCCGGACTCACCTCTGAAAAAATCTGAATGAAAAAAATGGCCAATCTTTAAAGTCATGGTTGCATAGGATAGCCAATATTCGTTTGAGATGAGCCCAGAGTTAATTTATTTGCTTCGGGAAAACTAAATCGGATGGTTACTTAAGAGAAACATATGTAAAAATTAATCTAAGATAAGAATAATTCTTCTATAAGAGGGTCTTAACCTGGGGGTTTTAGAATCTTGGCACCCTCTTCAATTGACAGGCACTATATGTCAGGCACTAGGAACATAGCAGTGAACAAGACAGATAACCTGCCTGTGCTCATTGGCGCTTATGTTCTGAGTGTGTGAGTAACTGAAGGACCACATCCAAAACTTATTGATGAATATGTAGCATGTCTGGTGCTATGGGAGAACACTGGGAAAACAAGTAGAGAGTGAGGTGATAGCGGGGGTGTTAATCGGGTAGCCAGAGACATTTGAACAGAAGCAGAAGGAAAGGAGTGAGGTAGTCATGGAGAAGGAGTCTTTCTAGCACGGAGAGTGGCAGGTGCAGAGGTTCTAGAGTAGCAGCCTGCTACGAATGCTCAAGGATCAGCATGAAGGTTATTGTGGCTGGAGGAGGGTGGTGAGGGTTAAGGTCAGAGAGAGAGCAGGTCTGATCAGGTGGATTTTGTAGACTATTGTAGAGACTATGGTAGCTTTTACTCTGAGCTGGAACTCCATCGAAAGGGTCTAGAAAAGAAAAGTATAGTGCCTGATCACATGTTAGAAGGCTCGTTTGACTGCAGGGTGGAGGCCATTCAGGGACAAGAATGGAATCAGGGAAACAATAGACTACTTACTATACGAATCTAGATGAGCAATGATGGTGGCTGGACTTTGTTAGTAGCGATGGAGGTGTTGAGAAGTCATCAGTTTCTGTGTATGTGGATATTTTTTAAAAATTAACCTTTTGCACAAGTGAGTCAGATTTTGTCTGAGTTATAAAAGAGTTTGAACCTAGTAGGGAAATCAGATCTGTAATGGATTATCTCATCACACAACAGTAAGAGCAATGGTAGGGATCTAGATGGTAGTAGGGGTTATGGAGCCCTTCCTGGGAAAATCCAGGGTAGGAACTAAAAGCTAAGCTGAAGAGAGAGGCTGACACTGGACCATGGAGGGTCTCTTAGACCACATTAGAAACTTTGTTTTTTTCTGAAGTTGATGTAAACAGTTAAATGGTTTTATATAGGAGCCAACACATTCCTATTGATTACTTTGATTCCCCAAGGAACTCAGTTGTGTGAGAAAGCGGGCTCGTGAGGAGTTGAGACGGAAGGCAAAGAGAACAGTGAGGCTGATCTTTGTATGCACTTGCTGTACAGCAAGCTCTGTACAGCTAAGCATTGTACGTGTATTAACTCCATTCTTGAACTACCTCTGTGAGTTAGGTGCCATTAATGTACACATTTTACAGATGCATAGCCGCAAGCACAACAACGTTAAGAAAACTTGCCCAAGTTCATTGGGTCACACAGCTCTAAGAAGAAGGTAATATCTGAATCCAGGCCCTCTGACTGGTGAATTCAGGCTCTTACACACTGTCACGTTCATCTTCTGACCATAAGTGGCTGGAGATTTATGGAGAATAACAGGGTGGATTTCTTATTCTGTCCGAAGCTGAATTGTTAATGACACTGCATTAGTGTTATAGCAGTATCCATAAGAAACCCACCCTCCTATCATCTCCTTACTCAGAGTGTGGCACCCATTTCTCTTTCTTTCTGTGCAGTCTCATGCTGCCTTTCTGTAGCAATGCAGTGTACAAAGCTGATGTTCAGGGTATATCTTTGGACAAAACAATATTATGACCTCATCACCTTGTCAATTACCCAAGATTATACTTTTGTCTTATCTCAGAATTTCTTAGTAGGAGAATACATCAGACTTGGAGTTCAGTGCTGTGCTTTTCCCCACAGCTTTTGTTTGGGAATAGCTCAGCTTCAATAAATTAAGTCACTGTCACCAGAACATCAGTACCGTATGAGGTTGTGAAATGCTGTCGTATCTGGGGAGGAAAGTGTATCTTTTGACTCATCCCTCAGAATACACACACTGACTGTAAAATAGTCAATACATGACTTACTTTTTCTGTCAGAATGTGGAGAGTTTGAGTAGTGTAAGGGTTTTATAGAGAAAACTGTCTGCAGAGTGCCCGACTTAGTTGCTTAAGGAGGTCAGCTCTGCTGCTTCACCTCTGCTTAGATTCAGAGAAGTACTGAGCATCAGCATCTTTTCATGTGCTTGCTAATATTACTATTACAGTTTTATAAAGCACACCGCTTACTGTACTTCAGGCCAAATGGTATCCAAAAGAGCAAATAGAAACTTTTAGCCTCGACAGGGATTCAAACCAAAAGCATAACAGGGACGCAAAAATAGCAAGAAATAGCTTGCTCACACAAAGGTATTGTGTAGCCGAGTGGTAGGGCAAGAGGGCCACAATCGCTGGGGCCTCAGTGAGTATTATGTGTCCTGCGTGGCCAAGAGACAGAGAAGTACTTGTGACCGAAGGCTGTGGACTGGGGAGGAAGGGAAGGGACGAGGTCAAGGAGGATAGCACAGAGCCTACAGCAGAAACTGGGGAAATGCGTTTTGTTTTGGGAAAGCTGGAGGGATTGGAAATGACTCAATGGCCACTATATAAAACTAGAGTACCTTAGAACCTCATGTTTTAAGCACCCACTTGAGAAGCTCTAAAGTTAACAACCAGCCCTACTCAGCTCTTCCTTCTCAGCTCACGTTCCAGGTAAGGAGCATTTTTATTTTTGAAATCCAGGTGCACAGTCAGGAGAAGGGAGAAAACAGTGACACCCATCCTTTTAATGAGGATTGCTACTGGATGAGAAATTAGCATCATGTGATGTCAGTTAAGTGAAGGTATTTTATAGCACTTTACAGCAGATTAGAATCAACTAAATTGAAAATAAGCCTAGCAGCTGGGATAAGTAATCAGGTAAGAGACCAGTTTTGCTATTTTTGCTTTGAGGTGAAGACAGGATTTGAATTTCTAATGCCCCTGAGGTGTAGGATTCACAATTGGGAGCATGGTTTCTGGGACGATTGTTAAGATGCTAGCAGCTCAGTCTTGCCCACCATTCTATAGCTTGCTTAGCCACATACCTTGGAAATTGGTCCTGGCACATATGCTTGTATACCAGAGAGAGGGTTGTGAATTAGTGGAGGACAGAGCTCTGCGTTTGATGACATATTAAGAGAGCAGGCTGGAAATAGATGACCCAGATCAAGGCAGTTAATCATCCATATTAACTGAGAGACTAATGAAAGGACTGAGACACTCTGAAAACTTTATGGCCATTCATGACATCAGCCTAAATCAGAGGAACTATTAGAACACTTCCATGTTTTAATAAGATGGTGACTGTGTCCAGTTGCTGCGATTTGCATCTAGTCAGAATGCCCCAACATCGTCAACACTGGCTTTGGTGCACAGAATTTTACAGCAGAGCTTTCTACTCCATGAGCCTGTTTCAAGCTTGGATTACTAGATGATTTTAGCCTCTGAAATATGCCAGGAAGTGGTTAGGAGGCTAAAAGAAGGTTGGCAAGTAGCGATTCTGAGGTCGGTAGACTAGGTTATATCTGATGTTTGTGTAAGTTTGCTTATGTGGGCAGGGGAGGAGGAGAAAGAGAGAAGAAAAGGGCTGTTAAAATATAGGAAATTTTGCAGATCACTTAGCATGGAAGATTAAAGAGGACATTAGAGGAAGATAAAATGATGCTTGTAAGTGTGACTTATAGAGAGAAACAGACCATGTTGATTAGAGTAGTTCCCCTTCATTCTGGCTTTGTTTTCAATGGTTTCAGTTACCTACAGTCAGCCATGGTCTGGAAATATTAAATAGAAGATTTTAGAAATAAACAATTCATACGTTTTAAAATACAATTGTTTCGAGTAGCGTGATGAGATCATGCATCATCCCGGTCCATTCAGTCCCTGATGTCCCGAGAACACCCCCCCCCCCACCTGTTAATCACTCCATAGCTGTCCTGGTTAACAAATTGGCTATCTTGGTATCACAGTACTTGTGTTCAAGTAACCATTATTTTACTTAATAATGGCCCCAAAGCATAAGAACAGTAATTCTGTAATTCAGACATGCCAAAGAGAAGCATGAAGTGCTTCATTTAGGTGAAATATATGTATGTAAAGGAAAAAGCATAGAATATATGGGGTTCAGTACTATCCATAATTTCAGGCATCTGTTGGGGTCTTGGAGCATATTCCCTGTTGTATGAGGGCTACTGTATATAATTGTAATTTTTTTTCTCTCTACAGCAGACGGATTAAATGAAATAAACTAATCTACATAAAATCCTTGTGTTTAGGTTTTCAGTCAACCTTAGAGAAAAATAAAATTTGCACAGATTTCTTTCTGCTTATAAACTTTCTATTTGAAACACTTTACTCAAAATGCTTTATATGTTTATTATTTATCTTAACTGTTTTTCTTTAAAGATTTATTGTTTTCTCAAACAAGAGATGGTGTGAGAGAGAGAGAAAGGGGAGGGCCCAGAGAAGTCTCCATAGTTGTACATCATTAGTTGTGACATAGTTGCATTCTACACAGGTGTACATTGGGGCACATGGGGAGGGAACCAAACTGAGGGCCTCCCGCATAGAAGGTGAGAAGCTTCACTGCCATCCTGGCAGTTACCAGTTTGTGCTGTATTTCAGCAAATGAGTTTGCATAGGCTGGGGCTGGAACTTGATCCCTGGACCTCACTGTTCCAAGGCACTCACTCATCCTGCTGAGCTATCCCGGCATCCCCTCTTAAATGTTTTTATTTTAAAATATTCAAATAATTGCAGATACCTAATTACTGAAGCCACCGATAATTTGATAATGATAGAGGGACCTTCTTCCCTAATTTCTTCAGCAGTAACATTGCTTTCCCTAACTAATAGCCCTTACTTGACTTTCAGTACTTTAAACTTTGGATATGAAAAGAACAAGAGGTATTAAATTTCCATCATCATTACCTTTTGATAATTTTGTTCATAAGCAGTACCCTAAGCCACAGGGGTAAGTAGGAAAAGCTGACTTTTAGAGTATTGAATATATCCTGACACCATGGAGAATGGGACATGTCTGTGATGAATCCGGCTAATAGTGAAAGCATATCTTCACTATTGGGCTCCAAACTGACAGTCTCTAGTGCTAGACCCTGTTCAGCCCTCTCAGGAATTGAAAGTGGCACTTCACTGGTTTGACAGATCCTTGTGCTCTGAAAACATTAAAACATATGCCCTAGTCATAAAGGCTATCCACTATATTTTGTTACTTTGCTAAAAATGGGTGCAGAGAATTGAGTGAATTTATAGGACAGGAGTTCAAATATGCTGACCTATTA
>PVKE010018956.1:0-28990 GCA_004027555.1 Craseonycteris thonglongyai | reverse complement strand
GGATGGCTCAGTGGGTTAAGCGCTCACTTTGCAGCGCCGGGGACCGGGGATCGAATCCCCGCCCCGGCCCATGTGGACCCATATGCTGAACTGGGGAGTTCCCCCAGTTCAGTTCTCTCTCTGTCTCTGTATCTCTCTCTCTGTCAAAAACAATAAAATAAATAAATAAATAAATAAATCTTAAATTTACCTCCAAATACTTGCTTGGCAAAATTCCAAAAATTATGATAAAGCAGCACTGTTATTATGACCTATTTTTGCATAATTTCTAATTTTCATGATGATGTTGCCTGGACCATGACTAATTTAGAGACACGGTTTTTTGTTTCCATGCTCAAGTTGAAAAAATCCGGGTTTTGCTGACTTTCAATTTTACTGCATTATGGTCAGGTTACCCAACAGCCGGAAGGGGTCCTGCTGCCAGTGCTTCTATGCAAACTTTAAAGGCATAGGTTGGGTGGAAAGAAAAGAAAAAGAGTTTTATTTCAAGGCTACACAACTTAAAAACAAACAAACAGAAAACAACATAACCCTGCCACCTCCAGACCTGTTGGAGCTGCACCGGAAGCCCCTGCTTCCTTTTAACAATACTGTCCTCTGGAGAAAACAGGTGGCTGCAGAATGATCCTCCAAGCGGATCCCCAAGGTAGGGGAAAGGAAAAGCCCAAGCAGAAAGGAAAGACCCTCTGCCCTTCCTACAATTGCCTTCTTTTGGGGAGCACAGGCAGGTGCATAGTCCTCCAGGCAGATCTCTGCAGAAGCGAACAGAGGGGCCTTCGTCCCTTGCCATCTGAGCAATCCCAGTGCTGAGGGAGTGCGTGCCCTTGCTCCTATGTATGTCTATCCCCTGCAGCCAAGCTACCAGGGTGTGGGCACTAGAGCCACTGCTGTGCCTAGCAGGCAGTGCCAGCTGCTTCCCGTTAACCACAAGAGGGGCCTACTTTCCACCCTCTTCCATTTAAATCCCTGCCAGGAAGGGAGTAGAAGAGTCCATTACGGTCCATTAGGCTCATGTCCACCAGTCTGCAGTGCTTAGGTCCTTGTCAGTTATGGTCAGTTAGCGCTAATTATGCCCATACCTGCCAGCAACCCCAGCCCCCACCCCCAGCTTGGGGTGGGGAGGGATATGGTTCAGGTGCCTTGCCCACTTGTTTATGGCTACCAAGGGCAGCCTCCTCTTTCTATGGCCCCTCCCTTCTAACCTGGTAAGTCACAGAACATGAAATGTAATACAGCAATTCTTGGGAATTTGTGTAACTTCCTCTGTGAACTAGCATTTGGTGGATTCGGTAAGTGTTGCATGTATTTGAAAAAATGTTCCTATTTGTTAGGCAGATCATTTCTCCCTCTACATATGAAGCTGTTAGATAAAGTGTTAGACAAAGCTTAACATTTCCCAAGATTTTCTCAGTGTTTCCTTACTAAGATTTTTGTGTGTACTTGGTCTAAGGTTCTGATAGTTAAAATGTCTTATAATATAAATCTTTCATTTTGTGTTCTATGGTTTATTCCATCTAATAGGTTCATGTGTGTGTGTCTGTGTATTAGCATGTTCTTTTAATTTTTTTTAAAGATTTATTTTTATTGTTTTGAAAGAGACAGAGACAGAGAGAGACAGAGAGAAGGGGGAGGGCCTAGAGAAGTCATCGGTTCTGGACATAGTTTCATTTGACACAGGTAGAAGGTGGGGGGCGGGGGAAGGCAGGGGGAGTTGTGCAGGCTAGAACTGGGGAGAGGGGCCTCTCACATGGGAAGCACCCCCTGGTGAGAACTGAAATGGGGGCCTCCTGCATGGGAAGCGCACCCCAGTTCATCATATGGGTCCTCACAGACCGAGGCCGGAACTCCATCCTCGGACCCTGGGGCTGCAAAGGGAGCACTTAACCTGCTGAGCCATCCCAGCTTCCCCTCTTTTAATTTCACGGACTAGTTACTTTTTAATTTCGAAGATTATTTATCAATTATTGTAGTGGGTTAAATAGTGCTCTTTAATCCCAAATTCATGTCTGCTCTGAGTCTCAGAATGTGACTTTATTTGGAAATATAGTCTTAGTCTTTGCAGATGTAATTAGTTAAGAGAAAGAGAGACACTCAGAAGAAAGCCATACAAAAACGGAGGCAGAGATTAGCATGCTGCAACTATAGGCCAAAGAATGCCAAGGATTACTGGGAGCCACCAGAAATGAGGCAAAAGCCAAGAACGAGACTCTTTTCTAGAGTCTTCAGAGAGAGTATGGCCCTGTCAACTACTTGATTTTGGATTTTTACTTCCCAGAACTATGAGAAAATAAATTTCCTTTGTTTTAAACCACCCAGTTTGTGGTATTTTATTATAGCAGCCCTAGGAAATTAATACATACAATTATTTTTTATATCAACAGTTCTCATTTCATTTATGCCTGTTTTGTTCCATACTTTCTTGTATTGATGGAGGTGATTTCTTTGTCTGTAGGCATGCGTAGTCTATAAAGTTAATTTCCTCGTGAGTTCAGGTCCACTTGTTGATTTATTGTTGGTCTTTCTTAGCATTAGAGTTCTTGGTATGTTTTGAAATTTTATTTTGCAGTTCCATTTTGGGGTAAAATATAAAGGTTTTGTTTATGTGCGTTCTTGTTTTTCCACTTATATTTCTCTCTATGCTTGCTCTTTCCTTTTACATAGGACAGTTCCAGGTTGATACTGTAGAGGTGGTCAGGAGCAGTTTAATTCCACATTCCTAGGTTTCTACAATTTCATGTAAATAGGCAGTCATAACAGTGTTGCCACTGGTGGTGGTTTCAAGCAGCAAGAACAGGAGACTACCTCTGCATTACTTTTGGTCCCTTTCTACATCCAAAGCATATGTTAATATTCCTGTGGCTTCTGCTTACATGTGACTTTGTGGTAAGTTTTTTGTTGTTGTTTTCTTTCTGTTTGTTTGTTTGTTTTCTATTTCTAGCCCATGGACATACTTAACCTTGGCTGAGGCTCCAGCTAGATTCCTTTGTTTATATTTTCATTTTTGTTTCCATATCATTGCTCTGGATTTGTAATAGAGGTTCAGCAAGTGAACCATTTATATTTTGTTCTCTTGCCAGTTGGTCTTTCCAGAACTGAAATAGCTATCAAAAAATTTTGGGGCTATGCTTTTGTATTTCAGCTAGAGTCATTAACTGAATGAAGGTAACCAGACGACTTACTTGGTCCTAATCCTATCTATGCGATTTGTTAGCACCCAAATATATGCCTTTTCATCTCTATAGTTAATCATTGTAGTTCAAGCCACCATCATCTTTCACCTGACCTAATGCAATCACTTCTTACCTGGGCACTCTGCCAGTCCTCTGCAATCGATTTTTTCATACAGCAGCCAAAGTGATCTCTTTTAAATCTAAATCTAATAATGCCAGACTTTTGTTTAAAACCAACTGATGATGTCCTATTTTCAAAAAAATAAGCTTAAGATTCCCTTTTAATAGTCAAATTGGCACTATCTGATCCAGTTCCTGTCTACCTCCTGACATTGTGTTACACAAGTATCCCCCAAATTTATTACATTTCAACATACCGGTACTATTCCTAAAACACACTCAGATAGTTTCTATTTCAAAGCCTTTGCACTTGCTATTTATCTCCATAAGGCTCCTAAAGTGGCTGGCTCCTTTCATAAACAGGACTCATTTACACACCCCACTCCCCTCTCTTCCACCCCAAATTTCTCAGCAGTCTTACTCACTCTGCCTCCAAAATATCTACATTCTAAATTCTATCACTTCTTTTCATCTTGACCATTACCACCTTGGTTCATACTAACTTTGTAACTGGTAACACCGTTAACACTCTTGTCCACTGTAACAGGTATATTAGGTCTCACGGACTATCAGTGCCCCAACAAACATCCCAGTCCCTTTGAAGTTATGTGGAGTCATGTCACTAGTTATAGTCAATGGAAATGACATACATCACTACTAGTTCAAGTTCTGTTTTTCTTTCCATACCTGGGCAACCACAAGACCTGAATATATTATTCATTACTTATAGGGAGCTATATACAGGGGTTGCCAAGTAAGGAGTTTTATAGGAACTATGTTGTGCTTTGTGTGCTTTAAGTATCCTAAAAATTTTGGTATGTTGTATTTTAATTTTTGTTCAGTTCACAATATTTTCTAAGTTTCCTTGAGACTTCCTTTCTGATACATAGATTATTTAGAAGTGTGTTGTTTTCAAATCTTTGGACAGTTTCCTATTACCTTTCTGTTGTTGATTTCTAGGTTAATTATTTCATGGTCAGTGAACATACTTTAATTTAAATTCTTTTATAATTTCAATTTGTTTAAATTGGTTAAGGTTTATTTTATAATCTAGGATATGGTCTATCTATGTAAAGTTCCATGTGCACTTAAGAATGTGTTTGGGGTGGCATTTCTATACATATCAATTAGATTCAGTTTGTTGATGATTATTTCTGACTTTCCTTGCTGACTTTCTGTCTACTCATTCTATGAATTACTGAGAGCAGTGTATTGACCATTTCAACTAAAATTATGAATTTGTTTCTTTCTCTTCTCTGTTCTGGCAGTTTTTGGTTCATGTATTTAGAAGCTCTGTTGTTAGATTCACAACATTTAGGATTGTTAGGTCTTCTTGGAGAATTGTCTTTTTTCATTATTTAATATCCTTATCACTGGTAATTTTCTTTGATTTGAATTCTGCTTTGTCTGACATTAATACAGTCTGTCACTTCAGCTTGCTTGTTTCCTTTCTTTCTTCCTTCCTTCCTCCCTTTCTTCTTTTCCTCCTTCCTTCCTTTCTTTTCTCCTTTCTTTTTTTAAAAAAAATTTTCAGGAGCTGTGATGAGATTTTTAAAAATTGTGGTAAAAAAATGCATAACAAAATTTACCATCTTAGCCATTTTAACTGTACAGTTCAGTAGTATTAAGTATATTCACATTGCTGTGCAACAAATCTCTAAAACATTTTCATCATGTAAAACTGAAACTCTATCCCCATTGAACAACTTCCCATTTCTTCTCCCACAATCCCCTAGCAACTACCATTCTACTTTCTGTCTCTATAGGTTTGACTACTTTAACTACCTACTCCAGGTTTCTGTTGATTAGTTTCTACATGATAAATATTTTTCTACCCCTTTACTTATTTTTATAAAACAACTTTGAGTTATATTTCATATAAGATATAATTGACCCATTTAAACTGTATGATTCAGGGGAAGCCGGGATGGCTCAGTGGGTTAAGTGCTCACTTTGCAGCGCTCGGGACCGAGGATTGAATCCTGGCCCCGGCCCGTGCGGAACCATGTGCTGAACTGGGAGCTCCTGCAGTTCAGTTCTTTCTCTGTCTCTGTATCTATCTCTCTCTCTCTGTCAAAAAACAATTAAAAATAAATAAATGTTTACACTGTATGATTCAATGGTTTTCAGTGTATTCACAGATATGTGCAGCCATCATCACTACCTAATTTTAAAATATATTCATTACCCCAAAAAGAAACCCTATACCCATCAGTATAATAGTTACTATTTCTCCTTACTCCCAGCCTCAGTATAGCACTAATGTTTCTGCTTGTATAGATTTACCTGTCCTGGTCATTTCACATAAATGGAAGCATACAGTTTGTGACCTTTTGTGAGTTTCTTTAACTTAGCACAATGTTTTTTGTATTTTTTAAAATAATTTTTATTTTTTAATCATATTTGACATAGACAATAATATTAGTTTGACATAGACAATTATATTAGTTTCAGGTGTACAGCATAGTGATGAGATGTTTATATAACTTATGAAGTTATTATTCCAATAAACTGGTGTCCATCTGATATCATACATACCGGTAGTTACTACAATATTACTGACTGTAGGCCCCATGCTGTACCTTACATCTTTGTGACTACATTGTGACTCTGAATTTGTACGTCTTAATTTTTTCTGCCTCTTCACCCACTCCTCCAGCCCTCCTCCCATCACCTGACAAATCTACTAACCATTTGACATCATACATAGTTATTATGATATTTTTGACTATAGTCCTTATGCTATATCCTACATCCCCATACCTACTTTGTAACAACCAATTTGTATTTCTTAATCCCTTCTCTTTATTTCACCCTTTCCTCCAAGCCTCCTCCCATCTGGCAACTATCCAAATGTTTTCTGTGTCTGAGAATTTGTTTGTGTTTTGTTTGTTTATTTTCTTCTTTATATTTCACATACAGCCAAAATCAACTTGCATCTGTCTTTCTCTGTCTGACACTCCACTCAGCACAATACCCTCCACGTCTTTTGATTGGAGCTTTGAATCCATTTAAATTGAAACTAACTGTTGATAGATATGTAGCTATTGTCATTTATTATTTATAATTTTGCTCTCCCCCACCCCCACCACCATTTAAAGTAGTCCTTTTAAGATTCCTTGTAATAATGGTTTGGTGGTGATGAACTCCTTTAGCTTTTTCTTGTTTGTGGGAAGCTTTTTATTTGTCCTTTGACTTTGAATAATAGCCTTGCTGGACAGAGCAATCTTGGTTGTAGATCTTTGCTTTTCATCACGTTGAATATTTTCTGCCAGTCCCTTCTAGCCTGCCAAATTTCTGTTAAGCTACTAGTTGCCTTTCTCTTGCTACTTTTAGGATTCTCTCTTTGTCTTTAACTTTTGCCACTTTAATTATAACATGTCTTTATGTGGCCTGTTTGGGATGGTGCCTGCCAGATAGCTACACTGGTGGTACACCCAACTCAGGAAAAGTGGTGACGCTTCCTACAGACCTGGTTCCAAAGGCACACACCTCAGTCTGCCCTCCCCCCATATGCCTCCAGCACCCCTTGAGTCACCACCTCTCTGCCGGAGCCCCAGGTGAGTACCCCAAGTCTGTGCATGGGTGCTTCAAGAAGATGTTTGGGTTTCCCGGAGCTTTCTGTCCCAGCCAGGCGGTTGGAGTCCCCACTGTTTTTTACAGCCAGAAATTGTGGGGCTCCTCTTCCCAGCACCAGTGCTCTGAACTGGGGAGCCTGGTGTAGGGCTGGGGCCCCTCAGTCCTCCGGGGAGAGCCTCTGTGGCTGAGATATCCCTTCAGATTCTTGCCCACCACACAGAGGTTTGGGGCTAGCCCATTTTGTGTCTCCATCCCTCCTACCAGGCCTGACCTAGCCTCTTCTTTTTATCTTTAGTTCTAAAACTTCCGCTCACCTAGACTTCTCATGGTTCTCCAGGTTCGTTATTCTATAATGTAGTCATAATTTTAATGTGTTCATGGGATAAAGCAAATGTGTATTTGCTTTGCCATCTTAGGTTCTCCTCACTCAGCATAACACTTTTCAGGGTTTATTTATGTTGTAACATGTTATCAATACTTCATTTTTTAAAAAATAGCTAAATAATATTCCATTGTATAGATTTAGCAGTTTACCCAATCTCTTGTTGACACACCTGAACTGTCTTTATCTTTTGACTGTTATGAACATATAATAACTAAGAACATTTGTGTACAAGTTTTTGTGTCAACATGTTTTTAATTCTCTTAACTATGTACTTAAGAGGTGAATTGCTGGGTCAGACAGTTAACTCTAAGTTTAACATTTTGATGTTTAACTGCTAAAGTGGCTGTATTGTTTTACATTTCCAATAGTAATTTGTGAGCTTCCATTACTCTATATCTTTACGTGCTCTTGCTTGTGCTCATCTTGCTTATAGCCATCCTATTGGGTATAAGGTGGTATCTCATTGTGGTTTTGACTTTCATTTGCCTAATGGCTAATGATGTGGAGCATCTTTTTATGTGCTTATTGGTCATTTGTATACATTCTTTGGAAAAATGTCTATTCAGATTCTTTCCTCATTTTTTAATTAGGTTGTGTTTTTATGCTTGAGTTATGAGATTTTTTTGTGTATTCTGGATACACAGCCCTTATGGACTGTAATTATTTTTTCTCCCATTTTGTTCATTGTCTTTTCATTTTCTTGATCGTGTCCTATGGAGCACAAAAGTTATAGTTTTTTTTATGAAGTCCACTTTATCTATATTTTTCTCTGTGCTTGTACTTTTGGTGTTGTAACTTAGAAGGTTTTATGCCAGGATTAACCCAAGATTATGAAGTTCTACTTTTGCTTTCTTCTCAGAGTTTTATAGTTTTAGAAGTTATGTGTTAAGTTTCTGATCCAATTTGGGTTACTTTTTGTATATGGTCTAAGGAAAGGGTCCACCTTTATTTTTGTATGTGGATATTCAGTTGTCCCAGCACCATTTGTTGAAGTAATTACCTTTCTCCCATTGAACTGTCTTGGCATCCCTGTTGAAATCAATTGACCATATGTGAGGTTCATCTTACCTTCTAGACAGCTTATAGTTGATTCATGTTTTTTATTATCTATTTTGACACTCTAATTATTGTGTTTATAACATTTACATTTAATGCAATTGTTTATATGTTTGGATTCACATGTAAAGATCTGGAAAGTAATAAGTCCTAATTATTTGTGTTAGTTTTAGGAATTTCATAAGAAATCTCTTAAAATACACTGAGTATTATAATTTCACTTAGTTACTGCAGAAATTTAGAAAGTTTAAGTTTTGAAGAGTTTACCTATTATAAAATACAATATTGTATTATTAATTTCAACATAATAAAATGAGAAGACAGGGCTATTTTTTTATTGAGACATAGTTGACATATAACATTGTACTTGTTTTAGGTTACAACATAATGATTTGATGTATGTAATACTGTGAAATGATTACCACATTAAGTTAACATCCATCACCACACAAATTAGCACTTTTTTTCCTTCTGATGTGAATTTTTAATATCTACGCTCTTAGCAACTTTCAAATACACTTAACTCTTGAAAATGGAGGTTAGGGGCCCCAATACCCCATGTAGTAAGAAATCCATGTATAGCTTTTAACTCCCCAAAACTTAACTACTAATATATAGCCTTCTGTTGACCAGAAACCTTGATGATAAAATAGTTATATATATTGTATATTATATGTATAACATACTATATTCTTACAATAAAGTAAGGTAGGGAGAAGAAAACATTATTAAGAATATCATAAGAAAGGGAAAATACAGGGTCCAGCAAAAGTAATGTCCTTTTTTCAAGTAGTATAGTGTGCTTAAGTGTGATATTGTTATGTTACAGAAATTGCATGCTTTTGATTTTGTAATAAGATCTGGTATATAAATTACTAGCTCATAAAAAAGGGGCATTACTTCTGCCATACCCTATACATTTATAGTACTGTATATATTTATTGAAAACAATCTACACGTAAGTGGACCCACACAGGTGAAACCTCTGCTGTTCAAGGATCAACTGTATACAATAATTGTTAACTATAGTCAGTCACCATGCTGTACATTACATCCCCAGGACTTATTTATCTTATAACTGGAAGTTTGTACTTTTTGACCCACTTCACCCATTCCCATCCCCCACCACCCCCTCACCCCTGCCTCTGTCAGCTACTAATTTCTTCTCTGCATCTAGCTAGTTTAGGTTTTGTAGATTACACACATAAGTGAGATCATACAATATTTATTTTTCTGTGTCTGACTTATTTCACTTAGCATAATGCCTCAAGGTCCATCCATGTTGTTGCAAATGTCAAGATATGATTCTTTTTATGGCTGAATGATATTCCATTATATCTATATCTATATCTATATATATCACAGTTTCTTTCTTTTTTAAGATTTATTTCCATTGTTTTTTGACAAAGAGAGAGAGAGAGAGAGAGAGAGAGAGAGAGAGAGAGAGAGAGAGAGAGAAGGGGGAGGGCCCAGAGCAGTCTCCATAGTTGTACATCATTAGTTTTCCATATAGTTTCACTTCACAGGTGGGTGCAGGACCACGCAAGGCAGGAACCAGGCCGGGGCCTCTCACATGGGCCTTGGCAAGAACTGAACTGGGGGCACACCCCAGCTCAGCACATGGGTCTGCATGGGTCAGGGCCAGGATTCAATACTAACTTTGGGGCTGCAAAGCGAGCACTCAACCCCTCTGATGCCATCCCGGCATCCCTAGATCAGTTTCTTAATCTGTTCATTGATCAGTGGACACTGATGTTGTTTCCATGAATTGGCTATGGTAAATAATGCTACAGTGAACATAGAGTAGACACAGAGTTGTCATTAAGTCAATATTATTGGGGATGCCAGACGGCTCAGTGGGTTGAGTACTTACCTTCCAGCCCCAGGGTCTGAGGATCAAATCCGGTCCTCAGCCCATGTGAACCCATATGTGGAACTCGGGCATGCTTCCCATGTGGGAGGCCCCTGGCTCAGTTCCTGCCCTATGCAGCTCCACACCCACCTGTATGGAATGAAACTATGTCAAAAACTGATACAGCTGTGGAGACTGCTCTGGGATACTCCCCCCTTCTCTTTCTGTCTTTCACTCTCTCTTTCTCTGTCAAAACCAATGAAATAAAGCTTTTAAAAAGTATATATATTATTAAAGCATTGCAGTTATCCAAAAATTCATCAATTTATCAGAAGTATTAGATGAATCTTTTAAAATGCCATTTTAAACTTTGTATTTCAGAACCAAATGGTAAAGAATCTTTAAATCATGCTTCAAAATTTGTATCTCACATTATTGTAACAGAGGCTATTATTTACATGCACTAGTTCAAATAAAAAAAAAGTGCAGTTTATAAAAACTTTATTTCTTATAGACATTTTGATAGATTATCTGGACTAGAATATTTCTAGAGTGTGTAGATAATAGATTTTAAAAAATCAAGTAATATACAATTTTCCAAGTGAGAGGAAAAAAGAGGAAGAACAGGTATTTTTAAAAAGGAGAGAGGAGCTGGTTTTAGACAAGAAATTATCTCTGAAAAGTGCTAATTCTATTCCTTTTTCAAGGAGAGGGGAGAAAGTTTAGAATCAGAAAAACTCATTTTGACACAAACACAAAAAACAGTCATTTCAGTTGATTTAAAAATACTCATGTCTTTCACAATTATTTTAAGTACACTTTTATTTTTGAAATTGTGTTAAGCTTGTAAGGATAGAACAGACAGGTCCTGAATGAACTTACTTTCCATTGTTAAAATCATACATAACCATGGTACATTTGTCAAAATTACAGCTATAATAATGGCTATTAACTAAACTTGAGACTCTCGTCAGAGTTTAGTTGAGTGCCCAATAATATGCATTTCCCTTTCTAGTATCCAGTTTAAGACAGCACATTTTATTCAGTCATCACATCTTAGCTTCCTCTGGTCTGTTACAGTTTCTTAGTCTTTCCTTGTTTTTCATGATTTTGACAGTTTTGAGAAGTGATCAGGAATTTTATAGAATGTCCCTCATTTTGGTTTATGTGATATTTTTCATGTTTAGAATGGGTTATAGAAGAATACCACAGAGGTGAAGTGCCCTTCTTATTACGTCATATCAGGAGACACATGGAATCAATCTAACTGATCATTGATAATATTAACTTTGACCACTGGCCAAGGTAGTGTTTGCAGGTTTCTCCACTGTAAAGTACCTTCTCTGCTCTCTTTCCACACTATTCTTTGAGAGTTAGTCACTAAGTATAGCCCACAATCAAAGGGGAGGGGAAATAAGTTCCATCTCCTGAAGGGGGTGGTGGAATATGATAAATTGAATAGTAGTCCCCTGAAGGTATCTATGTTCTGAACCCCTGTCAACGTTATCTTTTATGTCAAAAGGGATTTTACAGATGTGATTAAATTGAGGATATTTTTTTTAAGATTTATTTCTATTGTTTTTGACAAGAGAGAGATACAGAGACAGAGACAGAGAGAAGGGGGAGGGCCCAGAACAGTCTCCATAGTTGCACATCATCGGTTTTTCTACATAGTTTGATCCCACAGGTGGGCACGGGGATGCACAGGGCAGGAACTGGGCCGGGGTCTCACACCGGTGAGAACCAAACTGGGGGCACTCCCCAGTTCAGGATATGGGGCCACACGGGCGAGGGCCGGAATTCGATCTGCAGGCCCTGGGGCTACAAAGTGAGCACCTAACCCACTGAACCATCCTGGGTTCCCCTAAATTGAGGATTTTGATGGGATAAACATCCTGGATTGTCCAGGTGAGGTCCTACGTAATTAATTACAGAGATCCTTATAAAAGAGCAAAGCAAGAATGTCAAAAGTGAGAAAAAGTGATATGCGAAGCAGAAACTGGGAGTATTGTGGCTAGAAGCCAACGAAACAACATGGAGATGAACATGGTTTGATTTTAATCCAAGCTTGATTAAAATCCATAAATCTTTAGAAGCAAGTAGTAAACTTGACATAGAAGAGTTATATATTTGCTCATCAGATGGGCAGAAACTATGAAAACCAATTATAGCTAGTGACAGTATATGGGGAAATAAATAGCTGTTGGAATATAAATTGCTTTGATCTTTAAGGAAATGTAATACATCTTAAAGTTATGTGTGTATTCTTTGACAAAGTAATCCCACTTTTAGAAACTTAGAAAAAGAAAGCAGAAGTTCTTAAATGTAGGATGTATATTGCAGCATTCATTATGTCTATTATAATTCTATTTTATTTTTAATTTGATGCAAATAAGTGTTTATAAGTATCATTCTTGCTTCTGAACATTTTCTCTCTCCCTATAGCTAATCCATCAGCACATTTTATCTCTTTTACCTCCAAAATGTGTTCTAGATACTACTACTCTCTGCCAACATTTTTCCTGGTAATAGACATAGAAAAGTATATACTTTTAAAATATATTATAAATTACATATTTCTAGTTTGGATATTCTATAATTTATTTAAATATTCTACCATTATTTTAAGTCTCTTGCTATTATAATATGTAGTATCAATTACAGTAGTGTTTACTCTTAATTTAAAAAAGAATTGCATAAATAGATGCCGATAAACATAGTATTTATAATAATTTTTCCTACAATCACTGGATTACTTTGGTTTTATTGGTAAGAGTTATTAGGTGAAAAACATGCCAACGTTAACATTGGAGGAAATATTCCCAAGTATTTTATACATATAAAGATAATTTTAGTGTTGTACCTTAATTGTTTTCTCAAGTAATGTTCCCTCTTTGTTGTAAAATTATCTGTTTCAAGGGACACTTTGTGCAGCTTAGTTTTAAGACCTCAGGATTAATGATTCTGTTATTAATTAATTTAAAAACTCACTCAGCATTGAAAATGTGTGCCATTTTTATTTTCTATAACACAAAGTCTATCATCTCCTTAAACATTTTTAATTTCCATTCTTGGAACTTCTTTAGCTCTGCTTTTTTCCTTAAGACCAGAATCATAGGCAGCATTCTGGTGATGATTTACTGTCTAGTTAGTATACTTTACTCTTTCCTCACTAGTCTCAGCATTTTGATGGCTGCCTTGACCACAGTACATCATTTGGATGATGTCTTCACTAGCTACTTGTGGACACTGAAGTCATCTGCCATTTTTTTCACCAGCACAACCTGTGATATCAAGAGGGAAAGACAAAAAAACACAAACAAAAACAGGAATTTTCAGAGATTTCATTACTTTGTTTTTGTTAGATAGATGAGTAATGTTTGTATAACACTTTGTAATTTATAAAAATCTTTACACACTTCATGAGACCTCAAAACAAACTTTTGAGGCAGTCTGGATCATACCCACTTTACAGATGAAGATAATTTAAATAATAGCTATAGTATGTGATTACATTTCTTATACCCCAATCCTTTGCACTTCACATATTATTATACTGCTTTACACAACTAATCAGGGACTCAGGTTTTTATTTATTTTTTTTCTTGAAACCATTCTTTTTTTTAAAAAAGATTTTATTTATTTTATTGTTTTTGAGAGAGAGAGATAGAGACAGACAGAGAGAGAGAGAGAGGGAGAGAGAGAGATACAGAGACACAGAGAGAACTTAACTGGGGGAACTCCCAAGTTCAGCATATGGGTTCGCATGGGCCGGAGCCGGGCCAGGATTCGATCCTTGGTCCCCGGCGCTGCAAAGTGAGCGCTTAACCCACTGAGCCATCCCGGCTTCCCCAAAACCATTCTTTTACATTAGTGCCCTTTGGAATAGAAGCCTTTCTGCTTTTACTCTCCTTAGCGTATCTTCAGGAAATCACGAATTCACTATGCTATTTATAATTCATGAGTTCTTCTAAAGTGTGAAGTAGCACTAAGGTAGCAAATACATACTCATTGGGAAAGTGCTAAGTTTGCAATTGACAATGCTTAACACTCATGTAAAAAACATCACTGCTGTATAGTGTGCTTGTGTTGGGGACGCCAAAGTAGCTGTTAACAAACATAATGCCAAATGGAGTAACTTGAACTTTGTATCTTGTTCAAGTTCTTATCTCTTTTGTTGCGTTTCCTCTGATGAGCACATGATGCAAGATTAGTTCTAACAGATCTTTTTCTTTTTTCTGATAGCTGATGTTGGCTGAATTCTCAGAATCCCCTTCCTTGCTCCCTTATCTGCTGCACCTCCCTAGTTTCTTCTTCACAGGATCTTTCTGGATTCTGCTCTTTCCCAGACATGCTAGTCCGATGGACAATCGGGGGTGGGGAGGGGGTTTCCAAGCTTCCAAGCCATTCTCATTTAGTGCTTTAGGTCACTAATGAATGTACTTCTCTTTGCTTGTCCCTGAAAGGGCTGGGCCTCCATCAGCTCACCCTACTTCACTGAGCCCCAGCTTCTGACCGTTTCTGGAGAGCTCTTCAGTCTCCCTTTGTTCATAGAAGCTGAGCAGGAGGTAGCAGGCTCTGTGATTCGTATTTACCCGTCCATCCCGACAACTCAATGCTAGGTGTTTTAAAGCTCCGGTCAGACTTCCTCGGACCCGGTTTCGCGCTCTCCCTGGACGCCGCGACTTCACTTTTCCTCCGCAAACAGCGCACCGGAAGCCCTGCAGTGCCGACATCCTCCCTCTGCTAACCTTCCGCTCCGGAACCCACCCAAAGAGGGTTCGCGGCCTGCGCATGCGGACTGGACGGCCGCCACCGCGGCTTCCCCGGCGGCCTCCCTCCGGTCCGCCGCGGCAGTTTGGAGCACCCTGACAGCTTCACGAACGGACGGACGCAGTCTCGTCTCGTGCTTCCACGTTACCCTATGAGAGACGGGGCGGAGCGGTGGCCTCCGCAGCCTATCCGCGCAAACCACGACCCCGGCGAGCCCAGTAGGGGAGCGAACAGGAAGGAGGCGATGGGCTAGCCGGCGGGGCGGGGCGGAGCGTCGCCGGGCCCCGCCCACCCGGCCTGCCTTGCTGGGTGCCAGCTGCTGCTTAGGCCTGAAAGGGGACACACGGCGGCCGGGCGCGGCTACGGTTTGGGTACCAACGGGGGCTGGTGGGTCCCGCACCCTTGCTTCTCATCGGCGTGCCTTCGGACATGGTGGCCCCCGGCTCTGTGACCAGCCGACTGGGCTCGGTGTTCCCCTTCCTGCTGGTCCTGGTGGACCTGCAGTACGAAGGTGAGTACAGCTCTGCCCTGGCCAGAAGAGCGGGCTCCCGGGTCAGGTCCCCGGCGCTTCCCCGCAAGCGCCCAGCGAGAGTCTCGGGGCGCCTCTGGCGGTGGGGCGAGAGCTGGGGACTCCGCGGCCAGGCGTGGGCCTGAGTCCGCCCCTGCGCTGGGCTGGGGCTGGAGCCCGGTTCCGGGTTTGTCGGGGAAGAGGTGCCGACCTGCAGGCACGGGGCCGGGGCAGCAGGTTTGGAGGAGCCAGGTCGAAGGGGTTTAAGGAGGTGAGGGAACGCGGCACCGAGCGTCTCGGGATGCAGAGACTCGGGCAACCTTTGGGTTCGGTCTTGCTTGGGACCCTCGCCTGGCGACTCCCGGGGACACTACAATGTTGGTCATTGGTCCTGGGAGGAGGCGGTAAAGGTGGCCACAGGGAAGGGTTGTTTCGCTTTGGAGTTCCGGGGGGTGTGGGGGAGGAAATATACCCGGCTGAGTGAAGTGAAGGGGGACAGTGTTGACTGTTAAAAGTAACTATCACATTATGCTCTGTGTCTTGTATAGAAGTTGTTAGGTTGGTGCATTAATTCATTCTACGGAAGGCAAGAATATGTGGTTTTACAGCTCTCAACATAGTGTCATTAGGGCTGGCTTTCTTTTTACGAGTTTTCCGGGGGATTGTATGGTGGGGGGAGAAGGTCCCTTTAAAAAGTTACAAACATTTAAATTTCACTTCAGTACTACAGATTGGATTGTTGGCTACTGTAACAGAATAGCAAAAATAGAGTACTGTCTCATCTTACATATCAGAGGGAGTAATAAGAATTAAAGCTGAAAGTGCCAGTTGAACTAATTAACGCTTCTAGCTTGATTATTGTGCGAAGTGGAGTATAATGACATATGACATACACTGATTTGCTTTCATCCCCATGAAAAGGGCTAGTTGTCAAGAAGGTAAAATTAAACATTTCAGTATGAGACTTAATATTAGAGGGCATGAGGTGCTGAAGTGGGAATTGTTCCTGGTAAAATTCCCTCAAAATTCTAAACTTAAAAAGAAATAGTAATACTGTCCAGTTTTTAGGCCTCATTCATGGCAGTGGTTTATTTCTTTGTTGTTGTTAGTGGTGGTAGAGTTTTTTGTTTTTGTTGTTGATCCTCCAGTGACCATATTTCTTCTGAGCCCAAATGAGATCATGTATTGTGACAACATTGGGACAGAGAATTTGACAGTTGAGGCTGCCCCAGAAAAATCTAGGAAATTTAAATTTGAATGCCTGGACCACATTAATATGGGTCACGTATACCAATTCTCTTGCATTTTCTAGTGACTAACCCCCTTCTCTCAAATGTAGCCTTTATGTCCAATAACCACTAATGATTTATTTTAGCTGGTTAAGAGAAAATTGCTTATGTTCTGTTTATAAAGCCATAATTTGTTGTTATAAAGGTGCACACTTTTTGTATGATTTTCTTTTCCCACTAGCTTTTGAACTACCGTTTTTAGAATTGCTGTTATGTATATGATTCCATTAGGACTCCTGTGATATTTGCCACAAGAAAAGCCTCATTAGGGCGCTTTTCTATATAGGAGGCATTGGTGACATTTCTTTGAAGTCCCAGAGTACTGTCTTCTTTAGGAGCATTGCCTGTATAAAGTAGAACAAGTGGTAGGGAAGAAAGGAAATTCTTAAATTTATTGAAGGTCAGTGTGTGCCAGCCTTCTGTAAATGATCTCTTATTCATAGAGGTATGTGATACTATTCCTGCTTTTCAAATGAGGAAATTGAGGCTTTCAGAGTTTAACTAACTTATATAAGGCCGCAGCTGTTAACTCTTTAAGAGTCTTACATTGAACTCAAGTTATTTGAATCTCAAGTTCATCTTGAGTGCAGGCTGGAGACAGAAAGTAAGTGGTTAGTAGCATCATGTGGACCCAATCATGTGTAAGTGGTAGCAGCTGAGAAAAATCAGCATTTCTCACTTGTTAAAGCTACAAGCAGTAATGAATAGGAAGATAAAGATTTCCTGGGACGTTTAATATAGTGATTCTCAACCGTGAGTGCATCAGAACCTCACCTTGGAAGGCTTTTAAAACAGATTGCAGGGTCCGACTCCCAGAGTCTCTGTCTGATTCAGTAGGTCTAGGTGGGACCTGAAGACCTGAAAGTTGGCATTTTGAAAAGGAAACCACTGATGAGAATATGCGAAAATGAAATCTGGTGTAGTAAGTTATATAGAGGAGTTAAATTAGGTGTCTGTTATGTACTTGACACTAAATTTGGTGTGGGACTCTAAAGATAAAGAACCCCTGACTTGTATTAGTAACTGTTAGCTCCTATTTTCCCAAATAAGCTCTGTTTCTGGAATCTGGAACCTCAAAGTCCTCCTGGAGGCATTCAGGCCTGCATGATTCAACTATGAGGCCTGAGGCTTGGAGAAAGAAAAAATAAAGGAGTATGGGTGTGAGAAGAGTAAATGTGAAACAAAGTGTTGCATAGAGTGGAGAGTGTCACCAATAAGTACTTTAGTTAGCCTAGTGTTTTCTAATTTAAAAACACTCATTTTTGTTTCTTTTTCCCTAGGCTTTTCTGTTAATTGTAATGCAGAAAAAGGAAATATATAATAGGTTTATGAATTAAAAGATTAAATCTTTCAAGCACCCCCCATTCAAAAAGGCCTTTGAAATCGAGAAGTGCAAAGCACTAGATTAGGAATAGAATTTTTGGAGCAGAAAGAAAACTTTAGTAGTACTATCTACTTTAGTGTTCTCATGTTACAGATAACAAAGTTATTTTAATTCTTTGCTAATGGTTTGTTGTATTTGGTGCCTTGAGTAGGAACACAGAATGGGAACCAAACCTTCTTTTATCTTTTTTATCTTCTTAATATGCTACCTGGATTCAGTTTTTTCTTTATTTCACTGAACTTACCTGTCTAAACCTGGCCATAGGGAAAAGATAAGGAAAAGAATAGTTGAAAATCTAAAAGTATAAAAGATGATGATAATTTTTATATGAACCTAACCTACTGAAAGTATGTTTTGTTTTCTCTAGCATTTTTTTTGACATTATTTAAATATGGAAAGAATAAATACAGTAAGGAAAATGTATGACTTTCAGTAATTTATATAAACTAAATATTCTAGCACATGGTCAGATAACTTCTAGAATTATTTTAAATTCTTTTAATGAGATAGCCTATAGATAACAGTAATGTCAGGGTTCCAATTCACTTGACTAGTTAGCGTTGCTGAGCAAGTGATTGAAATACCATAGTTTTAATTCTGTGGGTCAGGGGGAATTATTCTAAGATTCAGGATACCCTGTAGTAATTAGGCTTTATTTTCCCATATGAAGTGAATTAATTGTGGTTAAGTTGACTTTCTAGTGCCATAGTTTTCCTTTGATTAAAATCCAGCAATTAATCTTTGTTTATATGGAAATACCATGGGAACCCATTCTGCTGCTCTTTAGAACTAAAACATTTCAACCATAGATTTATTTTTCTTTTGAGATCTTCAGAAAGCTGCTGGGAAACAAAAATGATGAGTTTATGTCATCTGGAGTTCTAGAGAAAGGCAGGGGGAATACTCATTTAATCATTCAGCAGAGGTCACACTTATAGTGCTCTTTGGTGAGGTATGCATAGTATACAACTCCTGGTTTCTATCATTAAGTTTACAGACCACTTGAGGGTGTAAGACATGTTTTGTGAAGCATTGATGTCCTATCCTTTCTTAGTTTAGATGTAGTGGTCCATCTTGTAGTTACTTCATTGTATGCACCCTTTAATTTCCTTGCTCCTGTTAGTCACTTGGCAAAATTGAACACTGATTAAATCCAACTTGGCCAACTATTTGTTGTACTTCAGAGCTGAACATGGATGGAGAAAAATGGAGATAACCTTGCTGACTGGTTTCATTATAACCTTAATTTCAAATGTATACTTAATACTGCCAACATTACTGCAATTCCCCAGTATGTCTATTTTTGAAAATCTTTTCCTCTTTCCTTAAATCTCCAATTTAAATTTCCTTTCCTTTCTTCCTTTACCACATTCTTTTAGACCTTCTCTTTATTAAGAAAATGAAAGACATCACAAGGCGGTTTGTTTTCTGCCTCTAAATTCACTACCTACCTGTATGTGTACCTACTCTGTTACTTTAAAAAATATATTTTTATTAGAATATAGGTAATATACAATATTATATTAATTTCAGGCGTACACCATACTTTGCCAGCATTTATATACCTAAAGAAGTGACCACCATGATAAGTCCAATAACCATCTGATACTATACCATGCTATCACAATATCATGGACTGTATTCCCTGTGCTGTGTATTACATCACCATGAGTTAGTTATTTTATGAGGGCTGTCTGGAAAAAATCCAGCCATAAATGCCTCGATTTCTCTTATTAAATGGCTGGATACTTTCCAGACAGTCCTCATATACCTAGAAATTTGAACCTTTATTCCTCTTCACCTTTTTTCTTACCTCTTCAAATTTTTCAATTACAGTTGACATTCAGTATTATTTTATGTTAATTTCAGGTATATGGTATAGTGGTTAGACATTTATATAGGAAGCGATCCTCTTGACTGGTCTAGTACCCATCTGGCATTGTACATACCAGGGTGCCAAAAAGTATACACATTGTAAGAGGTGTTAACTACCGGTATGTTACTTTTCGGAGTTGAATTAAATTGTGGTAGCAATGTGTAGTATGACATTCGTTCAAAAGATGGCATTAATCAAATGAATGTTAATGTCACTATGCAATAGGCAGGT
Source organism: Craseonycteris thonglongyai (assembly GCA_004027555.1). Taxonomy (NCBI): domain Eukaryota; kingdom Metazoa; phylum Chordata; class Mammalia; order Chiroptera; family Craseonycteridae; genus Craseonycteris; species Craseonycteris thonglongyai. Next base: position 8,767 of record PVKE010018956.1, on the reverse strand, counting down.
CAGTCACACACACAAAAAAATGGCAAAAGCACGGTTGTTCTTCGAGGAGGGCAAGACCATTTTGAAGTGGTATTTGAAATTAAAGAATGTTGTGGAAGTACAATGACAATGGAGGGTGATTAAGCAATAGAACCTCCAACACACCTAAAAATTGCACACATTCATGATAAGTTTGAGACACATGGTCAATTGAAACAGCATGTGCAGCGATACAAGTGGACACTTCTGTCAGTGTTGCTGAAGCAGTAGTTTGCCTTAATCAGAAGTGTCTTGATGCTGATGTTAACCACTTGGAGTGCCTCTTGTAATTTCAGAAGTCAAACGTGACTTGTATTCATCTTTTGTTGTCACTTTATATTATTACAATTTTAGTACAGTTGTTCCCTTTCTTAAAATGTATACATTTTTTTGGCACCTTCTGCAGTTACTACCATAGTATTAACTATATTCCCTATGCTTTACTGTGCATCCCCATCACTACTTTGTAACTACCAATTTGTACTTCTTATTCCCTTCACCTTTTTTTTTTAAAAGGTTTATTTTATTTGAGAGGGGAGAGACAGACAGAGAGAGAAGCGGGGAGGGCCCAGAGCAGTCTCCATAGTTGTACATAACTAGTTGTGACATGGTTTCATTCCACACAGGTACATGTGGGATCATGCGGGGCAGGAACTGAACTGGGGGCCTCCCACATGGGAGGTGAGAACCTTTGCTGCCATGCTATCCCGGTGGTTACCAGTTGTACCGCAGTTCAGTATATGGGTTTGCATTGGCCAGGGCCAGGAATCAAACTCCGAATCTTGCTATTGCGAGACAAGAGCTCAACTGCTAAGCTATCCCGGCAATTCTCCCTTCGGGTTTTTCACCCTACCCACCAACCCCTCCCATCTGTCACCCCAATAAATCTAGTACCCATCTGATACCATATAGAATTAGTACATTATTGATTATATTCCTTATGCTATACCCTACATCTTTATGACTACTATATACCAACCAGTTTGTACTTCTTGATCCCTTCCCTTTTTCCACCTATCCCCAGTCCCCCTCCCATCTAGCAACTATAAAGATATTCTCTGTATCTGTGAGTTTGTTTCTATTTTGTTGTCTGTTTTGTTCTTTAGATTCCACATATAAGCAGAATCACTTTAAATATGTCTGACTTACTCCACTCAGCACAGTACCCTCCAGGACCATCTATGCCACTGCATATGGCAAGAACCATTTCCTTCCATGGCTGAATAATATTCCATTTTATATATGTACCATCTCTTGTTCACTCATTCATCCATCAATGGATACCCAGGCTGCCTGCACATCTTGGCCATTGTAAATAATGCTGCAATAAACATATGGATGCACACATCCCCTTGAGGTAGCATTTTGGGTTTCTTGGGATAAATACCCAGAAGTGGGATTACTGGGTCCTTCTGTGTCTCTTGTTATAGTCTGTTTTGTCTCAGTATTGCTACCCCAGCTTTTTTTGTTTGTTTCCACTTTCATGATATCTCTTTTTCCATCTCTTTACTTTGTCTGTGTGTGCCTTTCAATCTGAAGTTAGTTTCTTATATGCAGTATATGTAAGGATCTTGTTTTCTTATTTATTCAGCCACCCTATCTTTTGAGTGGAGCATCTGATCCATTTGTATTTAAAGTAATTTTTTTTAAAGATTTATTTTTATTGTTTTTGACAGAGAAAGAGAGAGAGAGATACAGAGATAAAGAGAAGGGGGAGGGCCCAGAACAGTCTCCATAGTTGCACATCATTGGTTTTTCCACATAGTTTCATTCCACGGGTGGGTGCGGGGCTGCACAGGGCTGAACTGGGCCCGGGGTCTCACCCTGGTGAGAACCGAACTGGGGGCACTTCCCAGTTCAGCACATGGGTCCACATGGGCTGGGGGCCGGATTTGATCCTTGGTTCCCTGGGTTGCAAAGTGAGCGCTTAACCCACTGAGCCATCCCAGCTTCCCTTAAAGTAATTTTTGATAGATGTGTATTATTGTCATTTTATTGTTCATATTTTTTATCTTTTTCTTTTTTTCATCTTAAAGTTCTTCTAAGATCCTTTGTAATACTGGTTTGGTTGTGATGAACTCCTTTACCTTTTTCTTGTCTGAGAAGTTCTTTTTCTGACCTTTGATTCTAAATGATAACTTTGCTGGGTAGAGTGCTCTTGGTTGTAGGTCCTTGCTTTTCATCACTTTGAATATTTCTTATCAATTCCTTCTAGTCCATAAAGTTTCTGATGAGAAATCAGCTGATAGTCTCATGTGAGCTCACTTGTAGGTAACTAACAGCTTTTCTCTTGCTACTTGTAAGAGTCTTTCTTTGTCTTTAAACTTTGGCATTTAATTATGATGTTTTGGTTTGGAACTCTTTGGGTTGATCTTGTCTGGGGATTCTCTGTGCTTCCTGGGCTTGTATGTCTATTTCCTTTGCCAGGTTAGAGAAGTTATCAGTCATTATTTCTTCAAATAGGTTTTCCATTCCTTGCTTTCTTCTGGTAGCCCTATGATTGAGAATGTTGACATAATTGATGTTGTCCCGGAGGCCCCTTAAACTATCTTTAATTTTTTTATTATTTTTTCTTTTTGCTGTCCTGTTGGGTGTTTTCTGTTACCTCGTCTTCTAAATTGCTGATTTGGTCCTCTGCTTCACCTAATCTAATGTATTCTTCATTTCAGTTACTGTATTCTTTATCTTTCACTGGTTCCTTTTTATGTTTTGTAACTCCCTTTTTTATTTTACGTATTTCTTTTTTGAAGTTCTCCCTGAGATCACTGAGCATCCTTCTAACTAATATATTGAACTCTGCATCTGGTAGATTGCCTGTCCATTTTGCTTAGTTCTTTTTCTGAAGCTTTGTTCTGTTCTTTTATTTGAGATATATCTTCGTCTCCCCATTTTGACTGCCTCCATGTGTGTATTTCTATGTACTAGGTAGAGCTGTTATGCCTCCCAGTCTTAGTAAAGTGGCTTTGTGTAGTAGGTGTCCTGTGGAGCCCAGTGGCACAGTCTCCCTGGTGACCAGAGCTGGGTATTCCAGGTGTGCCCTTTGTGCAGGTTGTGTGTGCCTTCCTCTTGTAATTGTGCCTCGGTTGCTGTTTGCATGTCAATATGAGGGGTTGATCCTCAGTCTTATTGGTAGTGAGGGCTGGCCAGTGACTGAAGTGGAGGAACTGTGGTTCAGGGTTTGACCCTATGGATCAGGATTCATTTTATCAGGACTGTGGTGCCTGCCCTGTCTGCCTTTTTGATGTGTTGTACTTGGACATTGCTGGATGATGCTGTCTTGACCCTATGGAGCAGGATTCATTTTATCAGGGCTGTGGTGCCTGCCCTGTCTGCCTTTTTGATGTGTTGTACTTGGACATTGCTGGATGATGCTGTCTTCGTCTGAAGCTGGCCACTGGGTGTGTCAGCCCTGGGGCCTCCTGGGAGGGGACCTGCTGCAGGCCAAGCTCAGCTGTGCTATGCCTGGTATGATTCCCAGATGACCGATACCTGTGCTGGGCTTGGAGGTACCTCAAAAGGTTTAGCCAAGAACCAACAGTATGGGACACACTAAAGCCAGATGCTGCTTGTTTGGGTTTTGTGAACCTTTGAGACTTTACGAAAGTCCATAGCGTGCAGCTTTTTGTATATTTAAATGGATAAAGCATCTCTATTCCTGGCAAAATCTAATTTCTACACTTACTCCCTGGATTCCATTTCCTCTTATCTTCTGAATATATGCTCCTTCAGTTACCATTTCTCTTATGTCAACACTTTCTTCCTGGCTGCTGGATCATTGATATCTGCACTCCCAACATGTTGTAGTGTTTCCATCTTCAACTGTTCTTTGATGTCATGTGTTCCTTCAGCTATGGAACTGTATCTTTGCTTCTCTGGACAGCAGAACTTTAAAGAGTTGTTGATAGCCTCTACCTTCATTTCCTCATCTTCTAGTCCCTCCTTAACACATTACTCCACTAATATGGTAAAGCCTTATATACCTGACTCTTAGACCTTTATTTATGCCTCTTTTCATCTAACTCTCCTCTATCACTATGTTCCCACCACATCAGTTTCTTTTCTTCCCAAATGCCAACCTCATTGTAAGCATCTTTATTCTTGTTCTCACAGTCTTGGAAGCTCTTCTGAGATCTTCAAATGAACATTTATGTTTCAGAGAAGCCTACCTTGACACACTATGTAAAAAGCACTCTCTCCTTTAGCTAATACTCTCCCTTTACTTTTTTGTATTTTCTTCATAAAACTTAACACTGAATGATCTCATTTATGTTTCTTGATTGTCTACTCTAGAATATAAACTTTATGGAAAGAGCTCTTTTCTCTGTACCTAAAACATATTGATGTGAAGTGGATGTACAATAAATATTTTTTAAATGGATGAGCAAAGTTGACTGTTTGAGCTATTTTTTGCAGTCTCTTCTAAACTTATTTTCCGAGTTGGAATTCCTTGAGTAAGGAACACCATCACAGCATTTATGCCTTCTCATTAAATTGAAGTAAAGACAGATAATATCTATGAAATTGAGGGAACCTGGTTACAGCAAATTTTATTTTCCTAGTTTATCTAGGAAGATTTTAGTGCATTATTCAGATATTATTGTTCAGATGTATATAACTACTCAGTTTTGAGTTTGGCGGTATAGACTAAGCCATTTTTTAGGTCACTGTGATTAGAAAGATGTGCTTCAGGTTTCCAGCTCAGTGTATTTTTATCAAAATTGTTTTGTCATTGGTCCTTACTTAAATGTGGAATTGCTAAGATAAGGAACTTCCTATGCTTTCTGTGGCCTGATTCCATTGTTTTCTGTGTTTTTGCTATCTTGCTTCATTTTGCATTCAGACTGAATCTTTTATAGACAGTTCTCTATCATTTTTGGCTTATGTTCTTTTCTAGAATGATCTAAGGGTTTTCCTCATTTCTCATATTTTATGTGCTCCAGCTTCAATAATAATCACCCCTGGGCTTGTTACTATCTCTGTAACCTGGCCTTAGCCTGAAAATTAGTATCTTTGACCATCAGTTCAGTGCCTTTTTCAGTTTGGTTCTTCCAGTCTTGACTGTGACTCTCAGCATATCATACTTTAACACCTCAACTTTAAGTACTTAAAATTCTTTATTTTTTGCCCTCTAAAACTTGACATATTTTAAAACTATCTTCACAGAAAGACTTAGCTAGTCCACATTTTTCCTGCCCTTTCTGTATATTTTGCTGACTTATGGTTATACTTTTTAAAGGAGAACTTCTTATTTAATGCTGATTAGAAAATGGCATAATGTCTGGTTGCCTTATCTCTCAGAAAATAGGAGATAGCTCTCATTGTCACTTCTCCCAGGTTGCGGCAAAGGAATAAATATTCAAAGCTCAAAATATCAGAGACATTGCAAACACATCTACAATTTACAAATAATTTTTTTACATAATGTCTTTTATGTATCATTGTGATTTGATCATTGTTATTACATATCTTAGAAGCTGCTATTCTGATGAATAATATGTTTAAGAAGGAAAATAGTTGTATTCATTTATTAATAGAGTGTCCACTTTGTGCATGATACTGAACTATGTGATATAAATAAGAAAAAATAGTTCCTTCCCCCAAACTTGCTTTTGATCTGGTTATGGTTTGAGGGGTCAGGGGTTGTGAAAGGCAGGCAAACTGTGAAGGTCTGTATGTTGAGATTGTGGTATTGCAAAGTGAAGTCATACTGTGACTGTAGGGATGCAAAGTATATAGTAGGAGCATAGAAGGATCTTTTCCCAACCCTCCCACCGAAGTAGTTAGGGAAGGTTTCACAAAGGAGTCAATATTTGAGGGCAAAATCTTGATAGAGACGTAGACATCTTCCAGGTGGGCAAGTGGAGAATGCCTTTACATGGAATGGCAAGTGCAAAGGGGTCATTTTAAAATGGAAAAATGCTTTCCCAGCCCATTGAAAATCCCCAGCTAATTTCCCCAAATGTTACCCACACACTCTTAAATAGGTTAGCCATCCTTATATTGTTGAGTAAAACAAATAGGGCTTTGCAGGACCCTCAGGTTTTGAAGTCATCAAATTATAGTTTCCTCCTTCCCTCCCCCTACTTTCTCCCTTCCTTCTTTGTACGGAGGGGTCCAATGGGCAATGAAGGTATAAGACACTATAGAAACTGCAGACTAGGAATACCAAAGCCAAAAGTCTTTGTTTAGTAGGGCAGATAGTAATATAAAGTGAATTTAATTCAGCTTTTTGCGTGTATTAGATGAAATAGGAATTCAGGTGCTTTTTTTAAATTTTTTAATTTATTGTGGTGGCATTTTTAGTAAAAATTACATAGGTTCTAGGTGTACAATTCTACATTACATCGTCTATGTGTTGTTGCATTGTGTGCTTGCCACCCAGAGTCCGTTCTCCTTCTATCAACATGTATTTGACACTTCCTCCCTCATTCTCCTCCCTTCCCTCTCCTCCTCCCCTCCCCCCACCCTCCCCCCACCCTCTGGCAGCCACAGAACTATTGACTGTGTCTATGAGTGTTTGTTTTTTTTTTTATTAAAATTTTTATTTCTCGTTGCTTTCAGTTCAATATTTTGTATATGAGTGAAGTCATAGGGTTCTTGATTTTTTCTGTCTGACTTGTTTTGCTTAGCATGATTTCATGGTTCTTCCATGTTGTTGCAAATGGCAGTATTTCATATTTTCTCATGGCTGAGTAATATTCCATTGTGTATATGTACCACAACTTCTTTATCCAATTATCTATCAAAGGACACTTTTGTTGTTAAGTTATGATAGGGGAGTAACCATAAAGATGTAAAGGGAACTCTAAAGGATATTCTAATGCTGAGTGTGTAGATTCTAAGGCTGTAGGGACCCCCTACACTTGGCTGGGCTGCAGACTTCATTGTAGAAGGTAAAGCTGCAGCTTAAGTTTGCTGATAGAAAAGTGTACTGAGTTGCTGAGGCAAAAGCTGGTCCACAGTAGCTGGACAAGCAGGAAACAATTCTCTCAGGTGTAAGTGACCTCAGGCTGGTTAGCTATGTGTAGGAGGAGTTGGGGTGCTATTATGGTCATGGTGTACTCATTGGCAGATGGTGCCTGGCCAAGGCTGACAGGTTATTAAGGGACTGGACCCCTGGGCCTATGGCTAGGGCAGGGTACCACTAGATGTCCTCCTCAGGTGCACCATGCAGCAGTAGCCAGGAAAACATAAAGGCAGCAACAGGAACCAGACGGTGTCCTTCCTGCAGTGCCCCTTCAGTGTGCTTTGTGGACAGTGTTACGTGCTATGTAAAGAAGAAATGTACTTATAGTACGTATAGCCAAGTACTGAAGGGTGAATTCAAAGCAGAGAGGCAGTACACTGAAAATTGTTTTGGTCGATCAGCTCATGTTATTCTACTCACAATTCCTCAGTAGCTCCCCATTTTACCCAGAGTAAAACCAGAACTGTACATAGTCAGACCATCTATTTCTTTGACCTCATCTTATACTACTGTCTTCTCTGTTGGCTCTGTGGTAGCCATCATGGCCTCCCTGCTGTTTCTGGAATATACCTGGCGTACTCCTTAGCCAGGGCCCTGGCACTAACTGGTTCTTCTTAGAAAGCCCTTTTTCTAGATATCTGCATATTAAGTTCTACACTTCCCTCAACTAAGTCTTTGCAGAAATGTCAGCTTCTCAGTGAAGTCCATGCTTTTTACCACCTTATTTAAAATAGAAAGCCCCGGCACTACTGACCATTCTCACATGGTTCTACTTTTTCTATAATACTTTACCTAACAGAATATGTAATTTACTTATGTCATGTCTATCTCCTCCCACCATAATGTTAGGCATCACAAATGGCAGAGGTTTTTGTCTGTTTTGTGTACTTAGCCCAAATACTTTGAACAGTGTCTGGTACTCAGTAAGTACTTGAATATTATAATGAACTTCATAATATACATTAAAGTGAGATTCTAGTTTAAGAAAGCAATTCTAATTTTGTTGTTCAACATATTCTTACTACTGTGTTACTCATTTTCCCTTAAATTTTGCTGACTAGGTCGATATGTGTATATTTTTGTTTGCTTATGCACTGTGCTTCATTTTTGCTTTCTCTAGGTCACTTTTCAGTTTCTGTGACTTTTCCCATCTGATAGATATCTGAGGCATATAATTGTATCTTTAACATTTTATTCTTTAGAATTAAATCTTGGTTCATGGAAAGTTAACTTACTGTTTCTTTAAATTTGTTTTTAGGTGCTGAATGTGGAGTAAATGCAGATGTTGAGAAACATCTTGAATTGGGCAAGAAATTACTTGCAGCTGGACAGCTAGCTGATGCTTTATCACAATTTCATGCTGCAGTAGGTTTGTATCTTGGAACCAAAACACTCAGTGTCCATCTGAGTGCATTCTAATTATTAGTTCTCATTTTGGATGACATTTGAAGTAAACATTATTTAATGTTTAAATAAAACATTTAAAAATATATGCAGGATTTCTAGTGAAATAGATTAATAAAATAAATGCATAACACTTGAATGCATTTGTATCTTTCATTAGAGAATTTTCTGGGTAACTGAGACTTACTACTACTGTAAGTACCTAGAGTAATTCAAGATAATTTTGACAGAAAACTTTTCTCAGTGTGTTATATAATTTTCTGCCCTCATAAAAGATTTCCCTAAGTACAATTTTTTTTAAGATTCACTTTTGTTTTTGACACAGAGACAGAGAGAAAGAGAGAGACAGAGAGAAGGGGGAGGGCCCAGAGCAGTCTC
>PVKE010018955.1:0-28994 GCA_004027555.1 Craseonycteris thonglongyai | reverse complement strand
AAGAGAAGAGAAGAGAAGAGAAGAGAAGAGAAGAGAAGAGAAGAGAAGAGAAGAGAAGAGAAGAGAAGAGAAGAGAAGAGGAGAGGGCCCAGAGCAGTCTCCATAGTTGTACATCATTATTTGTGACATGGTTTCATTGCATACAGGTGGATGTGAGATTGCACAAGGTGGGAACTCAACCAGGGCCTCCCTAATGGGAGTCAAGAACCTTCGCTGCTGAAGCATTCTGGTGGTTACCAGTTGTGCCGCAGTTAGCATATTGACTTGCACAGGCTGGGGCCAGGAATTGAATCCCTGACCTCATGATTGCGAGACAAGTGCTCAACTGCTGAGCTATCCTGGCATCCCTGAGATGGCCTGGAATGAGAAAAGGGTGACACATTTTGTACTTCCTCCACAACCCAGGCCCTGGGAGTGAGCTCCACACTTGAAGTGAGCTGACCTTGGATGAGATGGGGTGACCTCTCATAAAGGGATTAGTGAGATAACCTCAGAAGAGGCAGCTGGCTTCCTCTTAGGGCAGGTCCCAGAAAGGGGGGGTCAGCTGTTCGGAACCTTACACAGCTAACTTCTGGTATCGGGGGAAATAAGTTACACTGTCCTAAGGGGGATCTGTGGAATATGCCAGGCACCCATCAACAACAACAACAATAATAATAATAAAATAAATTTTAAAAAATGGAAAGAAATATCCTCAGCATAATCCTGTATTGCTTCTGAAATTTGTTCTGGCTTTGATGGGAATTTTTTCATCACTATCTACTTCCCATTTGAATTGTTTGCCTGTCAGCAGGGACATATAATGATCAACTGCCAACTCCTCATGACACACCCACCCTCTTACTAAAAGTCACAAATGACTAATCTATGATCTTAATTCTGTAGCCAATAGGATGGTCCAGGGAATCCTTGGCCACCAGTATTGTCTTTAAGCCACTTTCTGCCCATGAAACTTGGAAAACTGAACAGCTTTAGTAGTTAGTGAACTCCTTGGAGAACCAAGCAGCAGGTGACTGTAATACAGGGCCCCACTGACATGACAACTCTGTCAATACGGCATCCCTGTGCACTTCACATATATGTGGACATGTGTCTGTCCTCATAGAATTCTCTGCATTTCTAGAAGGATCAAAACATACCATTGTCATAACTCCCAATTACAGACACTATGCAAAAAATATATAGCCATTTCCCTCAGAATCCTTTGTTCTTGGATAGAATTACTATCCATGTACCAACTGAAAAAGGCTGAGAAGATTTGGCCCAAGAAGACTTGATGTGTGCGCTAAAGTAGTCACAGTTTCTGTACCTGGCATCTTTGTTCCCAGTATGCATGGGCTGCTTCTATCAGACCCTGGTTTTTTTTCCCAGTATAATTCCTTCATCTCTCTATGTGCCTGTTATTTCAGGAAAAGATGAACAGAGAATGAAAACGCAAAATGAAACCCAGTGTGTGTCTCTCAGCTTCCACAAGCACTTAAAAATTTTCAGCTTCAGCTCTCAGGGCTCAAACCCCTTTCAAAGCTCAGTTCCCCACCCTGCCTTCCCCAGGAACAGAGAATCTGTCTAGTGGACAGGCTCATTAACAAATTAATAGAATCATCAGTGGGGCTTTGTGTGCATTTTAGAGATTAAAAAAAACAAACTGGCACTAGCATTTGTTGACTCTTTAATGGGCCGATAAACGCCAAGTATCTGCTGTGTGTCTGAGCTAATCACACAGATACCGGAGGCTCCATCAGTGCGGAGTTCTAGGAGGTCAGGTACAGATGGAGCTGGGCTCTGCGGCAGCGGAAGCCCAGGCATTTCTGAATGTGATAACAGGGAACCGCTAGAAGGCAGGTAAACCCAAACATTAAAAAGAGTTGTGTTGTGCTGTGGGAGACACTATCCCCAAGGCCACACTATGTGGGGGGCACCTTAACAGGCACCCATATGATGAGTTTAGGGGCAAAAATGTTGTTTGGGTTATGTCTGCTCTTGAACCAGTTTGACATCTGATCGGAAAGTTGGGAAAGAGAAGGCTTGTCTGTCCCCGACTTTTCCACCCTCCTGGTTTAAGCTAAGTGGCTATGATGGCTTCGAGAGTCAAGGATGGATGGCGCTGGTATTTTGTAGACAGTTACTAGGCAGTCTCCTGCTCCAGCTGCGAACGCTACTGCATCTCAGACAGCCTCTTGACAGGCACATGTAGGCATCTGGGCTCCTCCAGCGCTGTCCATCCATGTTTGCTGTGCTCTGACATAGTTTTCCCATCTGCCACTTTGTGCTTGGCCACCTCCAGGCCATTGTACGTATCCAGGTGAAAACAGTAACCTTGGAGTAGGCGGAGGGCCCATGGTACCAGATCAATGCATAGGGGTCTGCACTCCACAGTGCAAAAGGTTGTTGGATAAATTCTAGTAGAAGAGATGAAAATGGCAGGCACATGGACCCAGGAAAGGGCATCAACCAACCTTCCAGATGGTGTGGGTTTGTTTCACACAGTTCTTTCCAGGGAGGCATGGTAGGTAGCCAGCAACTTCAAATAGCTCTCTAGGTACCCAAACTGGGGCAAAATCTCAGAGTTTAATTCAAACAAGGTTACTCTATGATCAAAGAGTGATGATGATTAAGAAAGATAGGATGTTCTGGCTTATTTCAAAGTAAAGACATAACTCCTTCTTGGGGTGAGCTAGTATCAGAAAGCCAGGCCTCAGTGTTCTGCTGGGCGTGCCCCTTCCCGGTGTCATTTTAGGATCCCACACAATTACTATCGCTTAGTCCAGGAAGCCCACATCGCAGACATAAGGAAGGAGGAAGTATAAGAAAAAGGGTGCATTTACTTTAAAAAGGTGTCCTAGAAGCTGCGCACATCCCATTAGGCAGAATTTAGTCACAGGGCCATGGCTAATGCAATGGATGCCTCGAAATTCCAGGCTTCTGCATTAAGGGTAGAGACAATGGTGGATACTGAGTAGAAATGGGCAGTCTCTGCCCACTCCACCCCTCACCCCCCCCCCCCCCCCCCCCCCCCCCCCCCCCCCCCCCCCCCCCCCCGTGCCACACACACACACACCGCCCAGGGCTGGATGTAGCTCTGCAGGTGGGAATGCCCCTCTCCTGAAATGGAGTTTATAAAATAACAAAATTTGTAAAAAAAAATATAAATAAGAACAAAAATAAAAATGATGGGATTTACAGAAGAGATTCAGAAGGAAAATCTGGATCAGACATGCTTAGTATATTGAAAGGTATCTATCTATGCCCAACACTTACTGCTTGGATCACTGAACCACCAGAAAGGGATGATGTAAAGGTTTGGACTATACCAGTAGTCCTGAAATAATGGTTACAGAAAAAAAAAAAAAAAAAAGAAAGAAAAAAGGAACCAGTGTGTCTCCGCTCCCCTGGGAACGCAGAGGAGACCAGTTGCACTGGTCTTACCCAGCACGATTTGTCAGGTGTTCCCACAGGAAGAGCCACCAGCCAAGTGCGATGCAGACGGTGTGCGTGGAAATGAAGGGCCCACGCACTGGGGCGGAAGAGCATCCGTTTAGACAGAAACTCACCTGTTGGATGTAGCAGCCCCCCAGGCTATCATGTTACTTCCTAGTGATCTAGGGAGAAGACATTAGCCACTCATTCATTCATTCATTCGTTCACCCCACTACTGATCTTTCAGAATCTCTTCTTCCCCAGGTGTAGCGCTTGGCAATGGAGATATGGTGGAAATCATGGCCCAGAGATAAGGGTGGCTGAGGTGGGCGCCAGAGTGGGCAGGGATTTGATCCTCAGTTTAGATTTTATTCTGAGCTCCCTGGGAAGCCAGGAGGGCTTGTAAGACAGGAAGTAGCCTATGAGAACATTGACTCTGGCTGCCACAGGGAGTGGGTTAGAAGGGAGGCAGGGTGGGAGGAAATGGGGACAGGAGAGGAGCCTGCAGTGGTCAGGGTGGGGGATGACGGCAGTGTTAGACGAGCTGAGAGCAGTGGGGGTAACTGGAAGGGCCACTCATTGGACATTGTCCACAGAAGTCTGTGAGGGGATGGAGGAGGCAAACACATCCCAACCCATCCATTTCTTTTTTTTTATTTTTTAATGTATATTTTATTGTTTGAGAGAGACAGGCAGACAGAAGTGGGAGGGCCCAGAGCAGTCTTCATAGTTGTACATCACTAGTTGTGACATGGTTTCATTCCACACAGGTGGATGTGGGACCGTGCAGGGCGAGAACCAAACTGGAGGCCTCCCCCATGGGAGGGGGGAACCTTGGCCACCGTGCCATCTCAGCAGTTACCAGTTACTCTGCAGTTCAGCATATGGGTTCGCATGTGCTGGGACCAGGAGTAGAACCCCAGACCTTGTTGATTGGGAAGGTAGCACTCAACCGCTGAGCCATCCTGGCCTCCCTACAGCCTGTCGATTTCTGCCTGGGTGATGGCATTTGATCCAGCCTCTCTCAGATACAAAGGAGAGTAGAGCTAAGAGGAGTGCTGTGGAAGGAAGGAGGTAGGGTCTAGGTTCTGAGTCCCTGTCCGCCCAAAGGTCTGGTGTAGACTCCATTCATCGAGGCCAAGGTCAAGTTATATCCAGGGACCTTGAAGCAAAGCAGGAGTAGAGTCCCCTCACTGGCTGATCAGTAGAATGAGGCAGAGAAGAGCCCTTCCCAGAAACAGGCTAGGCCTGTGTGGTCTTTCAAAGGAAGGTGTTAGAAGGCCTATGAGGTGAAGGTTGAATGACAAGGTGAGGCTGCAGTTGCCTGCAGAGGACATTTTCAGATTGGTCACTGCCAACCCCCACCCAGCACCCCACAGTGCTTCTCTATTTTGCTGGTGCTCAGCTGTGAATTGCAGATGACAGACAGGATTCTGATTGCCCCAGGGGAGAGCATGGAATGATTAATAAAACATCAACACCACAGCAATCCAAAGGAGCCAAAAAAATTAAAATAAAATAAAGCAAAAATTACCTAAGTCATAGCTACAGCCAAATCGCACATTCCTTTCTCTCTGAAATCTCTAAGGGATCAGTTAGGTCCCAAAAGGCGCTGACAATGGGGAATGACTCTCAGGCAAGGCAGAGAGATGGCAGAGGCCTCTGATTACATAACAGAGGAAGGGGAGACCCATTTTCTGGGATGGCTGCCCCTCAGTGGAAAAGCGTGGATGCCCACCTTCCTTACAAACTAGAACACAGATGCCAATGTGCCCACTCTTTGCCCTCATCACCTCCTTTCCTGGCTGGCTTTTCCTCCAACTTCAGTGGGGTGAGAAACGTGGACCAGCTTCATCAGGAGGAGAGGAGACTTGGAGTGATCTACTTCATAGGGGCTAGGGTGGTAGGAACTGCAGGCCCATGTGTACAGAATGCCGACCAGGAGTGTGCGGGATTCTGACACCTGTCAAAGGCAGGGGTAGGAACACGAGATGTATGCAAGGATTGGCTTTGTTCATTTATCCATCTCTTGGAGAACTTTTGCTTTACAAGTGACACAAAGGACTCTCTCTATTGATCCCCTACTTAGATTTCAATCTATTCCATGGTCTCTGGAAAATTAGATATTCAAGAGTTAGGGACCTTAATTCATTACAAGAAGCAGTAATATGCAATGTTTTTCAAGCACGTGCCTGCAAAACCATAGAACACTGGTAGGTTGAAAAATGGTCCCCCAAATATATTCACATCCTAATCTCTGAAACCTGTGAATGTTAGTTTATTTGACAAAAAACAAAAATGTTTCACAAATGTGGTTACGTTCAGAATCTACACACAACACTTGAATGTTTATGTGAGGAAGACAGAGATAGATTTTGGGGATACAGAGGAAGAAGGGATGTGAAGAGACAGAATTAGAAATGCTGGCTTTAAAGACTGAAGTGACGTGGCCACAAGTGAAGGCATCTCAGCAGCCAGCAGAAGCTGAAAGAGGCTCCTGAGAAACCCAGAAAGGCACGTGGAATCACTTGACATTGGCCCAGTGATGCCAATTTCAGAGTCTGACCGCCAGAAGTGTGACATTATACATTTCTGTTGTTTTAAGTCACTAAGCCTATGGCAACTTGTAAAAGCAAGGAAACCAATACAAGTACCAACTGTGACATTTTCCCAATTAAAAAAAAAAAATAATGGATAAAATGTATCTTTAAGTTTTCCATCATATTTGTCTTCTCAGATTTGTGGCACATGCTAGCATTTGTAGCTCAGTGGAGAAATTGTACCCAGTATTTTATGGTGTATCAGAAAAGGCACAGTGGCTTTCAGATCTCATTTCCTCCCATTGATGTAAGGAAGATAATAGCTACAATGCATAGGCTGTTTCAGTTCAAATGAGATCAAGTATTTGCAAGGAGTCTTGGAACTGTCCAGTACCATGCAAAATATGAGTATAGGTTATTAATTTCCTTAATAAATGATAACCAATCAGTCTATCAATTTTTCTCTCTCCCTTTCTCTCTGTCTCTGTCTCTCTCCCCCACCCCCCCACACACACCCTATGGTAAAATATTCTACATAAAAGTGAACAATAAAATTATACTTGTCTTATATTTCAGTAACATTTTAGAGTTTATCAAGAACTTTTATATCCCTCATATTATCTAGTTCTCACCACACTCCTTTGGACACTCAATAGAACTGACATTGTCTTTATTTTATAGATGAAGAAAGCACAGATCCTCCCCAGTAGGAAGTGTCTAGAGACGTACTCAGTATAGCATGGAGATAAGCAATGAACCAGGATTCAAACCCAAGTCTTTGTGAATCCATAAACAAAGAACTGACAAAAAAGGTCTACCTAGTTCAGTGATACCGGAGCAGGCTCTTTACATTCATGCAGACCTGGAATGGAATGGTGGCTTTGCTCCTTAAAAGCTTTGTAACATTGGTCAGTGTGACATCTTCATCTATCAAACTAGAATAATAGTACCTTCTAGTTTGAATATCCAATTATTCAATAGAATAAGTTAAGAGGGGGATCCCTGGATCCATTCCTAGTTCCAAGAATTTCTCTTTCAAAGATAGTTTGTTTAAAACTCCTGTCTAGATCTCGTTTCAATCCCAGTCTTAGTATGTGATCTATTTGAAACCACTTGCATTTAACTTTCCCCTCCTATTTGTCAAAAGTACAGTTACAATCCAGCTACTTGTTACTGAACTAAATGTCTTACTTTACTAAAAAGGTTCTTGCTGCAGTAATTTACAGCACTGAAGCAAGGGTGCCAGTAACACCTTGGCCAATTGTGAAGGTCTCCGAGCACACCTCTCTTGTGTCACAGCTGCACAGGGGTCCTCCTGGAGTTAAACTGAGACTGGGGTCCACCCGTAAGTGCTCAGAGGCTGCAGCTACTTATAGCTCTCCAGCACCCGATCTCAGTGTCCCCCATGTCTCTAATTTAGCCAGTGTTTGATTGAAGTACACCTGGAAGGCTGCTACTCAGTGTGACCCCACCCACATGTTATCTGTTCACCATACTAAGTCTGGGACAAGATCACTCTTCCACCTTCCCCGCAGGTAGTAGTAATGCAGTTGGCTATTGGCTGGGTCTGAATACCAGGGAACGTTTGGTGTGGACAGCTTCTACTTACTGTTCCATGACAACTGATGACCAGTGTGTTAGGAGAAGACTGATGTTTAATCCATGCAACGAGAGTATAAGTGAAAAATACATCCCTCTTCTCTCCCTTCCGTTGGGACTCCCTTCTCCCAATTCAACCTAAAAACCAGGGACTGCTTCTCCTGATATAAAGGTCAATTCTTAGTAAGGAAAGGAGACATATTATCTTAGGAGTGTGTGTGTGCATGTCTGTGTGCATGTGCACATGTAGGCATGCGCACATGTAGGCATGGGTATGCTGAATATTGAAAAAAGGACTTCCACTCAGTTGAGTATAGTCATTAGCTATATTTTTCTTTTTTAAATTAATTATTTATTTATTGTTAACTTTATTGGGGTGACATTGGTTGGTAACAATTACATAGTTTCCAGGTGTACAACTCTACATTACATTGTCTATGCATTGCATTATGTGCTCCCCACCCAGAATCAGCTCTCCCTCCATCAGCATACATTTGATGTCCCTCTCTGCTCCCCCGCTTACCCCACTCTCCCACCCACCTTCCTCTTTATCCTCAGGTAACCACCAAACTATTGACTGTGTCCATGAGTCTTTGTTTCTTTGTTCCTTTCAGTTTTATATTCCACCTATGAGTGAGCTCGTATGTTTCTTGAGTCTTTCAGTCTGACTTGTTTTGCTTAATATGATGGTTTCAAACTCCATCCATGTTGTCACAAATGGCTGTATTTCATCTTTTCTTATTGCTGAGTAGTAGTATTCCATTGTGTAAATGTGCCACCACTTCTTTATCAGTCATCTGTCAAAGGACACTTTGGTAGTTCCCGGCATGCACTCCAGCTGCTGTGACTCACTACAGCCAGCTGCACCTGCTTCTGCCCTCTGCCCTGTGTTCTGGCTGCCCACGTCTCTGCCATTATCCATTCTAGGTCTCCAACCCACCCAGAGTCATTCTGCAGTTGGACCCAGGCTCCCACCTCTGTCTCCCCACTGCCAGTCTCTGGGTCAGTGTCTGGGTCGGTCACCAGATGGGTCTCTGGTTCACACTTCACGTCATGTCTCTGCAGGGCTCCTTTTCTCTCCCTCTCACGTGCCTGCCTTTCTCCAGCTTTAGGGGTTTTCTTGTGATGAGCAGGTCTCTCAGCTGAGGCTGGGTGTTGCTTAGGGATTCTCTGTTTGGATTTTAGTTGTTTAATTTGTTGTCTTTCCAGGAGAGGTTTTAAGAGCTCCTCTCATGCCACCATCTTGATAACGTCCATTTTTTTTTTTCTTTATAAAGACCACTGTCTAACCATTTCAACTTCTTTTCCCAAGAACATTTCTAAAAATTTTGGGCCTTTTTTTTGAATAAAAGGGGATTTGTAGTTTTCATGTAACCTTTATCACTTCTGCTGCTACATTCTGGAGATTGTATATTTTCCTGGAGAATTTTGCTAGTGTGAGGAATGATAAAGCCAGTTGTAATTACAGATGAAGCACATACCCCTTCTCCACTTACAGTAGAGAACTTGAGAGTTGACATTATTAAACATGGGTTCCTCTCTGTTAAGTCTTGGCTTGGTCATGGGTATTTTATAGCATCTACGTAGCTCCAGGTTTCTATTCTGATGTTTTAACACACTGTGCTTGTCTGTCAACTTTAGTTTTTGTTCATCTGGCTCAGGGAAAGTATTTTATAGGGAAGGTGGCTTCTGAGTTAGGGGGGTTCCTGAACTGGGCCAGATTCGAGGTGTTCTGTGGTATGTAGCAGGTTGGGATACTCTGAAAGAAGGAGGGAGGGGCTTAGCCTTTCGGCCCTGAGATAGACCCCTGTCTCCTTCCGCTGTGTTGCCAGGGAACCCCCCTACATCTCCATGTTTGCTCTCTGGTAGCCATTTCTTTGGGGGAGACCCCGGCTGTTTAAAGCCAGGTTGGAGGCCCCTGGGCTGGGTCCTGACATTTCAGACTCCTGCCTCTGGCTGTACCACCCCATGCTCATGGCAGGCAGCATGCAGAGCTACAAGAAAAACCTAAATTTAAATGTTAAAACGCTTTTGTTCATTACCAGTGGCACCTCCCTCCACCTTCATTTGTCACTTGGAGCAGAGCTGTGACTCTTTTAATATCAAACAAATAATAAGCTCCCTCTAAAGTGATTTTTCTGACAAGGAGCTCAATATATTAAACTTTATCTATATTTTAATAGCCAATTTCACACCAAACTGCCTTCTTAATAATGTATTTACCACCTGGGGATATTATTCCAACCCATCTGGAAAGAATTGGAAATTAACTGTCCCTAAACTGAGTCTGTGTGTGTTTTACACTTGCTGTAGAAAACAGCGGAGTCATTGCTAGTGAGGTGGCCTGAGACGAGAGGGGGACTCCACACCTGGGGAGGGTGAGATCTGGAAGAGGAACGTGAGTAGGTTTAGAGGCTCTAATTCCTTCTCCAGAGGCGAAGCTCATCCCCACGACCAGCTGAGAAGAGCCACTGCCGGATGGGGCAGGGCTGCTAGAGGCAAGACGCCATCTCAGTTGTGTGTAAGGAAAGCTGGACAGCTTCTGCTACTCCGTGGCAACTAGTTGACGTGGGATACGTTTCTTATCATCTGACCTTCAGTCTGGAGCAGGAAGGGGGTTGGATGGATGACCTGAGAGGTCTTTCATGTATATAAATCTTGTCACATTTGAGGTTTGGGGCTCTCTCCAGAAAATGCTTTATTCATGCTTAACTGTAATGTAAATTGTTTGGGGAACTGCAGTTTCACCCTCTTGGTTATTAATACCTATGGAAATGAACAAAAACAGAGAGGTCCTACAGACACTAAAGTATATCAGCCTTTGGAGTAGACAGAACCATTTCTCAATGTGTGTGTGTGGAGGGTAGGGGACTAGAAACAGTTCCACAGTAACCACACTCACGAGGAAACACAGGCTCTCTCCCAGTGATGAGATGAAGAAAATGACTGAATTCTGTCTCACAAAGCCATTGGGTGAAGTCCCTCAAATCACTCAGCTAAATTCAGTAAACACTACCAAACCCAGACTCTACTGGTGAAAACGTGTTAACAGGTTATTGCACAATGATGTAATGTGTTCATAAGAAAAGAAATGTGACAAAGCACAGCTGTGCTACTGAGAGGACCTTGGGGAGGATCAGCAAGGAGGAAGGGTATTTTATCTGGGTCCTGAAGGATGGGCAAGTGACCAGAGGGCATTCAAAACAGAGAGTGGACATATGCCCATGCCTAGTTGTGTGGATGCTGATGGAGAAGCAGGAGGAAGGGGCATTTGAGGAGTCAGACAAGTTCTTGGTCCCAATGTGAGTAGCACATGAACCTTCTAAGTGGAGAGAAGAGCTGGCTTTTGTGAATCTGAAGACACAAACTTGGTGTCCAGGATCACCCTGAAACAATACCAGCTCTAAGGTATGGCTGATATTAGTCAAGATTTCAATAGTGAGAGTAATGGGTAACTGTAAGGAACAACCTAAAATGTGTGGGAAACCCGCAGGTTCTTTGAAGCAAATCAAACCAGATGAAGTCTGATGTGGCTCCTGTGGGCTGGCCCTCCAGAGGTCTTCTCTCAGATCCTATGGTGAAATGAGGCGTCTCCCTCTCCTACTGCCACATCCCAAAGTCCTGCTCTGCTCCCACTGTCTGAGGACCCAGAGTGTCTGCCACTGTACAGTGCACATGCCATTTGCAAAAACACAGCCCGGGGTCCCCAGTCAGGTCTGGTGTATGCGAAACAGAGCCAGAGAAAAAGAACAGCATTCTCAGGAGAAACCATGACAGGGCAGGAGCATGTGACTGTTCTTAGAGAAAAATGCGTTTCATCCACCAAGACAGAGCGAAAAGGTTTGCCTGGCCAGGGAAGACCTGGTGGCATATTTGGTGGCTTGGGCCACAAAGTGACACAAAGACCAGAAAGACCACTGTATCAGAAGCCTGTCTCCTCTAAGCTTGTGTCTCTGTTCGCTTCCCAGAGTCTTGGGAGCACGCACGTGCAGATATGTGTGATGGTGATGGGGACAGGAGTGATAGCTAGCTATCTCCCAGGTCCTGGGGACCCAGAGTCCCAAATTAATCAGCAAATAAGAAAACTCACTGTGACAGACAGGTCAAAAAGGAGAGGCGTAAAAGGTTCCTTTAATCTTCTAGTCAGAGCCTGTGCTGTGCTGACGATTACCTGGGGACCTTAAGATACTAGATTCACTCATTTCATCGGACAGATACTGGGAGCAGCCCCTGTAGAGGTTCCACCAGGAAACGCGGAACAATAAGAGTTCACCCCTCAGGGCCCCACGCCGCTACAGAGATAATAAACTATATAAAAATGTGTCACCAAGAGATAAGTGATGAATTAGAATCAATTATACATTTAAAATAATAGACATCCCAACTTTCCTGCTGGAAGTGTCATGGTTCTGAGTGGCCTTAGAGGGAGGAACTGAAGGATGACTGTCCATGATGCTGTGTGTTCCTGGCTGGACAGAAAGTACGTCCTGGACAGACTTTTCCAGCCACGTTGTCTGTTTTGTAGTTAAAGGAAAATACACAGAAAGTTGTGAATCGAGCTTTCATCTTTACACCCCTACCCCACTAGTGTATTCGTCCTTCGTATCCTGTGTGCTGGGACCTGGCCATTGGATGAGTCATTGGAACAGGGCATTTCCCTTTCCAGGTGTACAAGAAGGCTCCTGACTGAATCTGTGATGAGGACTGACCTCTGTTGAATATGTGCTAAGCTCTACGTAGAATCCTCACCCTGAGTAAATGCGGTGTCTAGTGAAGGTATATTCAGGGTGTTTGTGGGGGATTTAATTCAGTTCCTCAGTCTTGTCCCCTCTGGTCACCAACCTGCTTGCTATGTAATCATTTACATAGCCAATATTCGAAATAAATACAAATAGAGGGGAAAAAATGAGTTTTTAGCTTCAACATTAAAGTAAATAAATAAATACAAATAAAGGAAAAAATGAATTTTTGGCTTCTTTAGCATTTTGGATTCCAAATCCAATTTTCCATATTTTACTAGTAGTAGAATATTAATACTGCTACTAGTATTACTGCTGCTGCTGCTGCTGCTACCGCTATTTAGTAAGAGCTTTAATCCCTATTCTAAGTCTTCCCTTTATAAATAGAGATGGTCGCAATTGATTTAGGTTGCCATACCATCTAATCAGAGTACCCTCCCTCTCCGTCCTGGCTGCCTAGCTAAACTTCTATTCACTCTTCACATCCTATGCCCCTTGGCAAAGCTCCCTCTGACCCGATTTCCCTTCGTAATATAAAATGCTATCTCTTCTACGTGTAGGCTACCTCAATTACAACTTACACCTTTGGTTATGGTGAGCTTATCTGAGGGCAGTTAGCAGACAGTACTGTGATGGTTGCATAGGGGCTTGGGTTTCATAGTCAGCTGTTTACTAACTGTGTGGTCTTTGTAAACAGTTTTCTCAGCTGAAAAATGGGTGTTATTGATAGCCTCATTCAATGCCTAAGGTTGTTGTGCACAGTAAATGAAACAAGGCGTGTGAAATGCTCATATCTATTATGTGCTCAAGAAATAGTGGCTGTGGATGTTATAATTTTTTCTGAGTGTCTGCATTAGTTTGATTACATCTGTATCATTTATGTGAGTATCTTGAGCACAGGGACTACGTTCCATTCAGCTGGTACTAGTCTAATGCCAGCACCACGCACTGAACTTGAAGTCAGGTCCCCTTTTTTCCCTTGGGACCATCAGGGATTGCAAACGCGTGTGGACACCTGAAAAATCCCTGCCCTGGCCTTTTACCAGATTTGGGACTACCTTGCACCGCCCACCTCCTCCTGCCGGACCCCTGGCCCCAACTCCTGCTGCAGCCCCGCCCCTTCTTCGTGGTTGGGGGGCCCTCCCACCCTCACCCCTTCTGCACCCTCACCCCTTCTAACCCCCTCCTTGGGGAGGTGCTGTGGCTGCCCCTTCTCCCCTAGCCCTTTCCTCTTCTCTCCTTTGCTCTTCTTCCTTGGACTCTCGCTGACCTGGTAGATTTAGTCTTTTGTGAAATTCTGTATCAAAAGTTTAATTAGAAAGCCGCGCCTGGGCTTTTATAGCCAGTTCTGGCCGCCAAGCCCTGGCCGTGGTCCTGCGCAGCCCGCGCTAACGCCGTCTAATGGCAGGAGCCTGCCAGCCACAGCGGCGCTCTGGGACTCCGCGCTGAATCTTATTTACATTCGGCCTAACAATAGCTCTGGAGCTTGGCTATAAATAATTTCTGGGGAAGAGTTGTCTAATTAAACGTGCAGCAGTAAGGAAAGTGCTTTAACCACAAGGCTAGTGCCCTAATGAACGTAATCACTGGATGGGGACAGCTTAGGAATCACAACCAGACATCTCCCGGTGGAGGCACAGAGATAGAGGGAAAAATACTCAGGGAGACTTTCCAATCAATATTTAATTGTGGAGTGTGTGAAACTCGTTCGTTAGAGGGCCTCTTTTTCCCTTCCCCTCCCCCATACCCAGAGGTAAAAATAGATTTCAAAATGTAGCTTTGTGGGGTGGCCTTGGCCTCAGATTCCAGTGAGAAAATTGTCTGTGGGTTGAAAATATTGAGTAAAAATTATCTGAACACATACAATTTATGAATTAGTAAGTAGTGGCATGTAATATTGATAGGTGCTAAATTTAACAGTATAGATGGGTGTCAGGCTGGATTCCAGAATCTTTTTCTGCCCAGTCTTTTGAGTTTCTAAACGGGCTTCTCAGAGGGCAAGGGCCCTTTCTGAGCATGGAGTTGGGACAGGGTGCCATGCACAGCTGATTATCTAAGCTGTGTTAGCCCACCGAGAAGGAAGTAAGCTCAAGGCACCCACACGTCTTTGGACTGCACTGGAAACAGACAAGACTAAGCACCAGATGGAAAAAGACAAATTCAGGATACAGGGTCCCTGTCTCCCCCTGTGCCTGATAACATGCTCTGGAGGACTGAAAGGGTATGGTTCAAGGAAGAACAGCACACCATCAGACTCGTGTATGCAACACAGGAAGTAATACATGTATACACAGATTCACACAGCTGCCTGAGAAACACATGGTTACATACCCCAAACCGGGTGGATCGATACATACATGCATACATATACATACAGTAACCTACATGCGGTCGAAACCAAGTCAACCCAATGCACGAACAGCGTAGAAGGGTGATGGGAAGCGGGAGCTAGTGTCTGTGTGGGACTGCCGAGGACACCCTCCCTGCCGACACCCTCCCTGCCGAGGACACCCTCCTGCCCACCACGTACACACTGTGCTGTGGTTGGCAAACTATTAGCCAGTACTTATAGCCCTGCTACCCCTCCCATACAGGAACATTAACAAAGATTGTGGGCACCTGTGGTTAATCTAATTCACCACTGGATGTCAACATTGCTCTAGCCAATTAGAGAACAAATAGAAATCCCAATATCCTCTGTCTCCTAAAAGGAAAAAAGGAAAGGAGCTTTAGGTATCATCCATGTGTTGATGGGATGAGTGTATGGGGGGGGGGGGGGGCAGGGGAGCAGGGTAGACGCTCATCCTCTCAGAGAGCCCAGAAGGGAAAATAATCAGATTTTAAATTTGTCATGTTTTCCTTTCGTCACAACCACCACACTTCCTCCAGCACTCTTTATTCCCTTCACCTACTCATTATTCCCCCTCAATTAGCGCTCCTTCATATACCATATAATATACTCATTTCTTTTGCTTAGTGCCTGCCTCCCCCATGAGAACATTAAACCTCATGAGGAGCTTTTATCTCTGTATTGTATCCCTGATGCTTAAAACACTGATGGGTATAAATAGGTGCTTGATACATACTCCTCTGGAATAAATAAATTAATGAGTGAATTAATGAAATTTGGCTAATGAACAGAGGCATTAGTCCAATAGTAACAGAAGTTCTCTTTTCTTCTCTGAAAGATGTATAGATGAGTAAAAAAAGAAACACAGAAGCAGATGCCTAACCTCCCGAAATATAAGGTTTGGAAGACATTTCAAAACAAGCCTTTGAGGTTCATCTGAGTTTTTTATCACAGGTCTTTGATACCTTGTTTTGTCAACTTGAGAAGGTAGTGTAGCTTCCCCTGAGGCTTAGCATCCTTGTCAATACAATGGAATAATCATGATAATGTTGACCCTCATCTACCCTTTAAGGCCAGGGTATCCAACGTTTTGGCTTCCCTGGGCCACATTGGAAGAAAAATTGTCTTGGGCCACACATAAAATACACCAACACTAACAATAGACGATGAGCTAAAAAATGTCACAAAAAAGTCTCATGTTTTAAGAAAGTGTACGAATTTGTGTTGGGCCACATTCAAAGCTGTCCTAGGCCACATATGGCCCAGGGGTCATGGGTTGGACAAGGTTGCTTTAAGGGCTTTATAAGATCTAGTGTCACAGTGTTAGTTCAAAATGTGTTTTCCCTTGACTAGACTAATATATGCCAGGTTCTCCCCAAACGCCCACAGGCCTGCTGTCATACTGAAGTCCTACCGTGTAGAATTGCCACAGAGTAGTGCAAATATCAATATTACAATTCTGTTCCAAATATGAAAATAGAATGTATAAACATTTTCCAAATAATTCACTTAACTCAGAGGTCTTAATTCTCTAGGTAAACCACAATGAAAATCCACATCAAAGTTCCCCCTCAAGATACAAAGAGATGGTAACAGAGCCTTCCCTTCAGAGGCGTGAGTTTGAGGTTTGCCACTGTTTCTGGATCTCCTATTTTAGGCATAGATCAAAAGATAGGGCTGCCACGGTAGCCAAGCCAGCTAGCATCCTTCCAAATACATAAGCTTAATTTTTAATAAATAAATTAAATTAAGCAAAAATATGTCTACAGTGTAGAACCCTTTCAAATTACTTACCATGCTGTCACTTTAGGCTCACTGATGCTTGTTAATATTTCAGATTTAATGATAAGCACCATTTATAAGCTAAATAAGACATTATGAGCACTATACTGGCAGAAATGTACAAGGACACTGCTAAGCTAAGGTGAAAAATGCATTATTGGATGGAATTTAATTAGTAGATTTTGTTCTATTAGTGGCTCGTATAGTACATTTATGAAAACGAATACAAATATGATCCAGGCAATCTTTCCACTGAGAAAATGTCACTGATCATCTAACTTCACTCCTACTCTTTAAAGCAGATGTGGGATAAAAATTGATGTCTTGGTCTCTTGCCAGTCTAAAGATTTTCCAGCCTGTGGTTCTAATAATAGCCAAGGAGTGGAGGGATGCCTTGATGCGGAGCTCTGACATGTGTGAGCAAGGGCATCTGGTAAGAATCAACTGTGGGCTCTTTTCTTATATCACTCCTTGGGGTGGCGGGTGTCCAAATTGGTGTGTGATTGTGCTTTGCTTTGC
This sequence comes from Craseonycteris thonglongyai, assembly GCA_004027555.1. Taxonomy (NCBI): domain Eukaryota; kingdom Metazoa; phylum Chordata; class Mammalia; order Chiroptera; family Craseonycteridae; genus Craseonycteris; species Craseonycteris thonglongyai. The sequence continues at coordinate 12,048 of PVKE010018955.1, read as the reverse complement.
TGGTCAAGTTGAATGCCTGCAGTATGTGTTTGTTTTGATTCCCCATATTGGGCAACAGGACTTCAGTAGAAAAGGCAGGACTTGTGTCATATACCCCATGGGTTTAATCTTACTTCCACCACTTATAAGCTTTGTGCAATTTATTTTTCTAAAGTGAACACATTAGCTACCTCATTTCATTAATCCTCCAATAACTACCTCTATGAGGTTAGTTACTATTATAATCTCTATTTTTCTAGGTAAGAACGTGGAGATTTAGTGCTTGAGCTACTTACTCTAGGTCTCACAGCTGATAATTTGAGGTCTCTGAGTTTTCCATTTTCTTATCCTTATGAGAGACATAATGACAGTGCCTACCTCCTAGGGGAATTGTAAATATTACATAAGATAAAGACTGCAATGCACCGACATGTATATTCAAATATTAGTCTGTGCTCCCTGTTTCCACCAGCCCCTTTCTTTCCAGATGGCATCTTGGAAAGGACATGGCAGACCAGTGGCCAGAATTCTCATTTCTAGGTGGCTAATATAAAATCTCTCCAGACCTCAGCTCTGTTCTATGACAACAAGAAAACAAAACATCTACCCCTCCTCCTGAAGGTCATTGTGAGAATCCATTGGACAGCCTATAGGAGGTGCTATACAAATGGAAGGTGTTAGTAGAGATCATTCTGTGGATTGTATGCCAAGCTGCACTGAGAGAAACATTGGGAGTGGAGATGCCTGAGACAAACGCCATAAGAGCGTTTCTTTCCAGGGAGTTAGGGTTTAAAAGTAAATACAGGCACTCGGCACCCCTCTACCCATCCACCGCATCTGTGCCTGAGGTTCTGTCCTCCTGTACAACTTTGTGTTAATGACCCACCCTACAGAGTAATCACTGCTATGACTCAGTGGGTGGTATGAAGATCCATCTGACCTAGGATTTCATCTTTACCAGCTCCTCTGTTCCCACACAAGTTTGTTGGGCCTTTTTGCCCATATCTCCAGATTCACTTACCCTCAGACATTCTAATTCATATGTATCCTTTCATCCTGTTGCTCTGCCTTTCTTTTCTTGCTAAGGCCTTGTTACATAAAGAAGGTCATTCAATGATGATAAGATGAATGCTTTTGTCAGGGAGCTACCTAAATTAATGAGAGTAGAAGGATTTTATTTCCTTCAAAAACCAACCACAGAAAGGTAAATGATATTTGATGATTGAAATTTTTTTTTTTTCTAAATTAACCTCAGATGCACAGAATCATATTATATATAACCATTGGTCCAGGATACACCCTCATCAGTATTCTATGTGTGACCTACCCATGTTTTACCATCTTATCTCATCTTTTCTTATCTTACCATATCAGTCTTATGCAAAAAGATATACAATGCCTCCAAAAAACACAAAAAGTCAGGCTTGATATTAGCCTACACCCTGACCACATGATCCCTGTAATAATACCTCTTCCTGCCTCCTTCCAACCCCAAGGCAATCATCATCCAGAATTCTATATTCATGTCATGCTTTCGTTTTTATACAATTTCATCACATTATGGGAATCTTTAAAATTACTTTTCAGTTTTGTTCTTCATCTTCATAAAAAATGGGGGGCATGCATTCTTAGATATGTAATTTTGGGAACTTTTTTCCTTCTTGTATTTGTAAGATCACTCATTTTTTTGTGTGTTTTGCTCTAGTTTATTTGCTTGGCTGCTGTATGTCATTCCAATTTGTGAAAATACCTCACTTGATTTGCCCATTGTTATGCTGATGGGTACTTAGATTGAATTTGTGATTTTTCTTTCCTGTTATAAACAAGGTTGTTAAAAATGTATATACTGAGGAATGAAGTTTCTGGGTCACAGAGTTTGGGAATGTTTAAATATAGAAGTTATTGACAAACTGCTTACCAAAGCATCAGTTTATGCTCTCACCAGCAACGTCTAAAGGTCCTGAAGAATCCCAATTTTTCCAATATTTGTAGTATCAGACATTCTAATTTTTGTCAATGGATTCTATATAAAATGCTAGATCATTGTAGTCTCAATTTAGGATCTATAGTACATCTCTTTATATGTTTCCTCCTTACTAGTATGCCTGTTCATTTATTTTGCCTGTTTTTCTACTCGTTTACTATTCTTATCTCACTGACTTTTTGTCAGAAGTTCTTTAAATATTTTTGATGTTAATGTTTGTCAGTTTTACAAATAGCTCTCTTTTCCATCTATATGAGATAATTCATCAAGAGAATAAAAGCAGCATGAATTTATTTTGTTCTTTGAACAAACAAACCCACTATTTTTGACCTGACCTCATTCCTTTAATCTTTTATCCTATGTGTGACACCAGAAGATGGAATGAAATTATGTACGAAGTAGAGACAAGCCTATATTCCTTAGTATATTCCAAGAGGAAGTGACAGGACTGGTCAAACCTAAGGCAACATCTTCATTTCATTTACTCCAAAAGAAAGGCAGAGTAGCCCTCCCCGTTTCTGTCCAGGTTTAGTTAATGGGCCTTTGTGACACCTTTAGCACCTTCTCAGAAAGTGGACTCTCTTTCTCCAAAATGAGCAAAGATTACAGATGATAATTTCTTCTTCTCTGTACTTCCCTTGGCAGAAATGAAACAGACTTTGGAAAGGCATATAGGGATTCATTATTCATGCAGATGAGCCTCACAATTCAATAGAGCTAATTAAGAAAATGATGGAGTGAATTAGCACTTTATGCAGGTGTATTAATATTTATAAAATTCCCATTTACCCTGAGTTTAAAACAGAAGAGGAGGAAACCACAAACTTGACCAGCTAATGAACTATTAACACGGTTGCTTGCTTGGGACACTGGCCAACCCCCTTCATCCTGGGGAATCTTGTTTCTTTTCTGTTATCAACATTTTCCTAATAAAAAGAAACATGATTTTTATGAACAGTGTGGGTAAATTATCTTTGCTTTATTATTTGAGCTGCTTGAAAGAAAATTTTCATTCCCCACCTTGTTAACAATAATAACTAGCAACACATTATTATTCATGTCAATTTGAATTCATTATCTTTTTTAAGTTTTACAACAAATGTATGAGGCCAATTGTTAATATAATCCCACTCTTAATTTAATAATCTGTTTAGATGTCTTCAAGTCACTTACTGTCCTCCATACCCATTCATGACAACTGCCTCAGCTCTAGCTACCATCCTGGTCTCTAGACTTGCTCTCTAAAATTCATTCTCCGAACTGTGGCTACAGAAACTATTTGAAATCACAAATCTGATTGTGTGACCCCCACCCCAGCTATAAACCTTGTTTTCAGAATGGACCCAAACTCTCTATCACATGAGACTTCTTCCCAAACCAGATTGTGTATCATCTCTTTATCCTTATCTCTGTATCCTGTATCTTTTGCCTTCTATTATACCACATGCCAGCCACACAGAACTACTGTGGTTCCCAATGCATGCTAAGACATCTGGGCCTTTGTTTATGTTTGCATCTCTTCCTAGAAAGCTGTCTTCCCTCATACTCTATCCTCTGGCTCCTCAGGGTACCAGAGTAGAGGTCATTCTTTCCCAAATGCTTTTCTTTGTCCCTCTCCCTGACAAAAACGGTATTTTCAAAGAACTCTAGTTTTCTTCTCACAGCCCTCTCATTGTGCTATCATTTCTCATTGACTAACAAGTCTTTTCCACAGGAGAATAAGTCCTGAAGGACAGGAATCAGTTCTTGTTCACCATGACATTCTTCACTACCTAGTATGTTAGTTGGCAGAAAGTGTTGTCAAAAAACACATGAATAAGTGAGGAAATGAGTGTGGATGCAGCATCTGGTCACTTAGAGAAGGAAGACTGGGAAATCTATTGAAATCCTATACTCTTTCTAATATTCACATGGTGTCCTTGGTTCATTTGGGGTTTATTTTAGGCTGCTGGTTTGGATAACCTATAAGATTATTCTTTAGATGGAGCTTAAGAGGTTCAAATTTTACAAGATTCATTATTGGAATTCTTTCTACATCTTCAGTAAATTTGCTTAATTTGCCTCCAGAGGCTCATGGAATCCATAGGGAACTTTCTACTTTCGTTTAGTGGACTTTTCTTTCTCCGTGGTCATAATGAACTCTCTAATACCCATTCTTGTTTTGTTATTCCAAATCCTAAACCAAGATTCAATTTCCATTGTATCGTAGAAAGTCTTTCTAAAGCCACATGGATACATAACCCTTAAGCTTAATTCCATTTGTGATTGCCCGATTCTAATTCTTTATTGATTGGAACAATACTTTATTTCATTCATAACTTTTTTCAAATAGGTCACCTATTGTGATCCAGGAAAAATGCTAGGCATTCAAAAGAATTTGGGGATTGAATTTGGTAATAGGCATGCCAACTGATGATCGCAAATGCCCATTTCTGAACAGCTAGGTGCTCCCAGAGCCTGTCAGAATTGTGCTGCTATTCTCCTCTGACCGTTACTATGTGATAATCAGAGGCTTACTTAACCTTAATGATCCTCAGTTATTCCAGGTGGAGAGTATTTATGAACTCCTAAGGTAGGAGGTATATATTAAAAATGCCAAGTAAGATATTTTACATGATCTCAAAGGATCAAACCACAGGGACAGATGAGTTTATCAGTGATTATTCTGTAGTGAGAGACATGCTAGCTTAGAATGTACAAGAAATGCTATGGGGAAACAGAAAACACACACCTCCATTAGAGTGAGAGAATGGTGGGGGGCGGGTGTCAAAAAAAGAGTTTTCAGGCTGAAGCAGTGCTTGATGTGATTTCTGAAGGGTGAATGAAAGTTGACTACAAGAAGAGCACGCAGAAAAGATATTCTAGGCCGTGGTAAACATGTTTAAACACCTTGAGGCATGACTTACAATGATCTTTTTTGGGGGAAAATAAGTAGCTTAGGATAGAGCTCAAAAAAGCACAAGTTGTGAAGAAGGTAGAAAAGTCAGGGAGATAATTGGAAAAACTGAGAAGCTCCTGAGTGTGGGTGGGACTTGTGAATAGGATAGTATTTCATGCCCAGGGTTAGGTTACATTAGATAGAAAAGGGAAGGAATTTTGTACATGTAATTAGGGTCCTTAATCAGTTTATTTTGAGCTAATTGAAGGGGAAATTATCCTGGATGGGCCTGACCAACCCAAGTGAGCCCTTTCCTTTGAAAGAGGATTCAAAGTGAGAGGGATTTCTCCTGGGGCCTTAAAGGAGCAAACAGCCATGTTGTGAACTGTCTAGGGAGGATTCTTTCATAGTCACTGTCCACATGGTAAGAACCTAAGAATGACCTCTGTCTACTAGTGGAGAGTGGTGCCTTGCGAACAGCCAGCAAGGACGTGGGAATTGCAGCACCATAACTGCAAGGAACTGAAGTCTGTCCACAGCCAGTGAATGAAAACGCTCTAAGACTCAGATGATAGCACAGCCCCAGCCAACTCTTACTTTGGTTTCAGCCTGGAGTGGCTCAGAGCTTAGAACCCAGCTCACCTGTACCAGGACTTCTGATTCACAGGAACTGTGAGGAAACGAATCCATGTTGTTTCAAGTGGCCAAATGTGTGGTAATTTGTTACGCAATAATAGGAAACTAATGTAGATGGCAATGGGTGTTCTATGCAGAGAAGTTTTAGTGGAATGGTGAGAATGAAGTCACCTTGTGTGCTGAGCAGTAAATGGAAAATGAAAAACTTATGGTGGATAGAGAATAGTAAAATCAACAACTTTCTCTTGATGTGATAGAAGCTGCAGGTGTCTCATTGGAAGACCAAGGGACAGAAAAGTGCAGAGGTACTTGTCATAATAGTGGGACTATGGGAGACTTTGTTTTCAATAACTGTATCATGCACAGTACAAGGAAACAATGGTAAGAGGAGTACAGGAAGTGGGTGGCAGGATGTACAGAACATTACTGGGTTGAGAATGTGAGAAAGTATATATAACTGAAGGTTTTCAAATTCAACCATGATACAAGGTGACAGTGGTTAGTTAGATATTTGAAGCTATTAACTGGACTCTCAAGATTCTTAGTGTAAATATATAATGTTTTCAAGTGAATGTTAGCAGAGGCAATAGATGGTCTTTGAAGCTGGCTAATGTTTATTGTTTGGGGTCCAATCTGTAGTCAGTGGCCTTTGGTGAGGACCTAAGAAGGCTACTGGTGTTGGTTGGAAGGTGGTATATAAGCTGATGAAGAGCATGAAACAATGCACGCAGGGAACCAGAGATCCTGTTCTGGCTCTGCAGTTGGTTCCTTTACCTTGCACAAGTTACTTAACATTTTAGAACCATATATATGTATATATATAGCTACCTACGGAAGAAGAGGGGGAAAAATGGTTAACAGTGCCTATGGTTAAATGTTTTAAGATTAAATAAGGTCATAAATCTGTGGTGCCTTGTAATACAGTTATTAGTGTGTCTCATTTAGTATGCCCAGTAATTGTTTTACATCTTTGTTTCCCTAAGGTCCCCACACTGAGGACTAGAAGTATTTATTGAGATCACATCATAAGTACTAAATACATATTTGTGAAATGCATCTTAAATGAACAATAAGAGTAGCTGTAAAAACTACAAGAGCTCCATCTCTGAAAAATACTAAGTGTTCAATAAAACAGCTCTCATATCAGTGGTTTTATGTCTCAGCTCATCTGAGCTGCAGGTGGAGACAATGGTTTTTCAGTCACACAGATTCTGGGCATATGTGATATGTACTCACATTCTGTCCTTAACCTGGTTCACCTGGAGGGTGAGCGTACCCCCCACTGGAAGAATGCCGCTTTCCTAAAATTTAGACCTCTGCAAAACTTAGCCCTGGGTGAGGCTTCATTCACGCTGTGAGGTCATGGAATTCGAGACTATTTCTGAGGCATCCAGACAGTTCTCAAGTCCCATGGATGAGGACTTCTGAAAGTGGCTGACACCCAGTATACTTAGAAAGTAGGTAATTTACTTAGCACCCTCTTTAATCTTTCTTTGCTTTTCTTCAAATTGACCAAGAGAACAGCAACAGAAAATCAGCATAATTAGCTTAGCCTCATAGTACACATAGCCTTGGAAGGGCAAGGCATGCAGACATTTTCATTAAAAAATATATGTAGGTAATTGATAACGCTTTGTGGAGCACAATATAAATAAAGAACTTTGCTTGGTGGTATGGGAGACCAGGAAGAAGAAATATAAGACATATGCCTCACTATCAAGGTGCTTGAGCTATTCAGTTATTGTTCAGGGATGAGGTGATAGAAAAATCAGACATGATCTCTGCTCTCCAGCGTACCCAGTAAATAAGACACGACAATAGACAATTGCAGCCCAACAGCATGAGGAGCAAGCGTAACACCCATTACTGAGCTCATCTTCATTGCTCACCACCGCACGGCCTGGGTCAGAATTGTGCCTTTTTCATCTCAGGTGGCAGGCGCCTGGAGCAATGATGGGCACAACAACAACTTAAAATTTTACAGCTTCGGTAACTAGACAATTTCTGTTACAATGAAAATGTGGTTGAGGTTTCACCATGTCTGGACCGACCCCAGAAGGCATATCTACCCAGCACTGTGCCTGGATGTGGGCGCTGTGGTGCTGTGAGGGTCTTTGCTGCTCTGCTTGGGGCAGGTCACCTGGAAATCGCTTACCAGAGATTTTGACATGGAGAAATGCTGACGAGATGTTGCTCTTGGAAAAGGAACTTTCAAAGCTGGAAGGGAGTGGGTGCATTCTCCCTGCAGTGATTGAAGACTGACTATACCACCAGCAGCTGTTCAGAGACAAGAAAGGCAGCTTCATTCACAAAGCTATCATAATTTGGCAAGGAGTGCTCCCATCAGTAGCCTTCCTAATGCACGTAATTGTTATGCAAATAAAGCCACAGCACATTACCCAGGCTGGGAACAGCAATATCAACTCTGTGATTTGCAAGGGGCCCAGGGGCACAAGAAAACTTATCACATATCCCACCCTAGGGGTGTCTGCTGAGTTGCCTTGATACTGGGCTTATGGTGAACTGGTTTATTAAAGTTGACCTCTGGAGTGAAGCAGATTCTTTAAAAAGTGAAAATATTTGAGTTTAATTAGGTAATCAAAACCCAGGTTTTTACTCTCAGCCTGCAGATATCAGAAAGAGATGATTAAAACTGCACACAGTTTAAAAGTTTGCCAGGTGTCCAAACCCCGTTCTTTCAGAGAGGCTTTGAGTCCAGAGTGGGGAAGTGAATTGTTCAAAGAACCAAGCTTCTTGCCTCCAAGATTAGGGTAATTTTACACCCTATCCCACTGTCCCTATATGTGATAGTTGCACACTTAAGCCCTATGCCTTTCTCCTTGTTTTCTATTAGAAAAATTTTGTTTTTTACTTTTTCTTTTTTAATTAAAGTACAATTGACATATAATATTACATTAGTTTCAGGTGTATAACATAGTAACTTGACATTTATACACTTTACAACATGATCATCATGAGAAGTCTAATAATCATCTGTCAGTATACAGAGCTTTTACACTATTATTGACTGTATTTTCTATGCTGTACATTACATCCCCATGACTTATTTATTATATAATTGGAACTCTGTACTTCTTAACCTCCTTCAGCTGTTTCTCCCATCCTCTTACCTTCCTCCCTTCTGGCCACCACCAGTTTGTTTCCTGTATCTATGAGTCTGTTTCTGTTTCTTTTGTTTGTTCATTTGCTTGGTTTTTTTTTTAGACTGTACATATAAGTGAGATCATATATTTCTTTTCCTCTGTCTGACATTTCATTTAACATAATACTCTCTAGGTTCATCCTTATTATTATCAATGGCAAGATTTTATTCTTTTTTATTGCTGAGTAATAGTCCATTGTGTAATATATACATATAATATCTTTATGCATTCATCCATTGATGAACACCTAGGTGGCTTCCATATCTTGGCTCTTGTAAATAATGCTGTAATAAATATAGGGCTATAGATGTCTTTTTGAATTAGTGTCTTCATTTGTTCATATAAATACCCCAAAATAAAATTGCTGGGCTGTATAGTAGTTCTATTTTTACAATTTTGAGGACACCATACTGTTTTCTATAGTGGTTGCACCAATTTGCAACCTCACCAACAGTGCACAGGGGTTCCCTTTTCTCCCCACATCAGCCTCATCAATACGTGTTATTTGTGGTCTTTTTTTATCATAGCCACTCTGACCGGTTTGTGATGATGCTTCAATGTGGTTTTGATTTGCATTGCCTTGATGATTGCTGATGTTGAGCATATTTTTATGTATCTTTTGGAAATCTGTATGTCTTATATGAAGAAATAGAAATATGTCTATTTAGGTCCTCTATTTTTTTAAAAATCAAAAATTTTTTTTGATGCTGAGTTGTATGAATTCTTTACATACTTTCAATATTAACCCTTTATCTGATATATCATTTGCAAATATCTTCCCCCATTCAATAGGTTGCCTTTTAGTTTTATTGGTTTTGCAAAAGCTTTTTACTTTGATATCATCAAAATAAACAAAAAAAATTTTATTTTTGTTTTTGTTGCCCTTGTCTAAGGAGACATATTCAAACAGATACTACTAATATGGATGTCAGAGAGTTTACTATGTTTTCTTCTAGGAGTTTTATGGATTCAGGTTTACATGTAAGTCTTTAATCCAGTTTGAGTTTATTTTTATATATGGTTTTAAAAAGTGGTTTTGTATTTTTAGTTAGTCTGTTTGTTTGTTTGTATATAGATGTCCAGTTTCCCAACACCATTTATTGAAGATATGTTCTTTTCTCCATTGTATATTCTTGCCTCCTTTGTTGTAAATTAATTGACCATATAAAACATGGCTTTATTTCCAGGTTTCATATTCTGTTCCATTGATTTATGTGTCTGTTTTTTTGCCAGTACCACACTGTTTTGATTATTATAGTTTTGTAGTATTATTTGAAATCAAGGATTATAATACCTCCAACTTGGTTATTCTTTCTCAGAATTGTTTGGGCTATTCAGGGTCTTTTGGGGTTCAATGCAAATTTTAGGATGATTTGTTCTAGTTCTGAGAATAATGCCATTAGTATTTTCAGAGGTATTGCATTGCATCTGCTTTGGGTAGTATGAACATTTTAACAATATTAATTATTCCCATCCACAAGAACAGTAAGAGATGTTCCATTTATTTGTGTTGTCTTCAATTTCTTTCGTTATTGTCTTATAATTTTCAAAGTATATTTCTTTCATTTCCTTAAGTTTATTATTTTAGGTATTTTATTTTTTTTTTCAATTACATGTGACATTCAATATTATGTTAGTTTCAGAAGTACAGTATAGTGATTAAGACATTTATATAACTTACAAAGTGATCCTCCTGACAAGTCTAGTACCCACCAGACACCACACAGTTATTAAAATATTATTGACTATATACCCTATGGGATGCGGAACCAGTAGGGTGAGTCCAAACTGAACTATACCCCCTCCCTTTCTACCTATCTCCATGTGGCTTTTTATTTATACCCTTAGTCATAGAAAATCTGTTCTGCTAGTCTTCAGGTCATTCTCAGTGATTGATAGTTGTTACTTGTCATTGTAGTCAGGTATGTCTGTTAGAGGAAGAGATGAGCTAGGATCTACCTACTCTGCCTTCTTGACCCCTTCTTGCCTCCTTTCTTTTCTTCTCCAACTAATTCCTATTATAAAGGAATTATGGAGATCATGATAAAGAGAGCAGGTCTTATTTTTCTCAAGGAGCTGCAGTCTAATATTATATAGATGACACAAAGCCCAAGTACTGCAATGTAAGTAGAGTAAGGAGGTAGAGAAAGGTAGATAGAGGTGGTTCAAAAGAGAGTGATCACATACATTTGGGAAAAATGGAAAAAAAGTTCATAGGGAAGATGATGGTAGAAATGAGCCTTTAAGTCTTAACAAAGACAAGGAAAGTAGAAGAGAAACAAACAGGAGATGATGTAAATAGAAACAACAGAGGCAGTGGGGACCAGGGCTAGTGTGATGAACAATAGCTGAATTTGTAGTAGGGGGAAGTAATAGTGGAGTAGAGGTGGATAAGGTTAATGGTATATATTAGGGTCATAAAATCAAGACTAAGTATTGGCCAAATATTATAAATGGAAAGAAAGGCTCTCATGAATGCCTGGATATGTGATCTTGCACAACATCTAAACTTTGATTTTTTTCTCCCTGCGGTGTTGTGATGACAAATTCTGATAACAATGTGAAGTACCTAACACAGTACCTAGCACTTGATATGTACTAAATAAAAATTACTGTCCACTTGTTTCTTCATTACCTTGGCTTGGAAACAGAATTATCAATGAACCCTAACTTAGATATCCTGGTTTTCTGTCAGTTCTTATTTGATGCTGTCACTTATTTTTACCTGTAACTCTCCTTCTAGAATTAGCCAAGGCTAGTACCACTTTATAAGCCAAAACTGTAATGTTTGTTGTCTTTTCATTTCCCTTTTTAAAATCTGTCTCCGGTAATTATTTTTACATGTAGCTGTCAGATTAATTTTCATTAAACACATCTTCAGCCCATAGTCAATTGTTGGCTCTTTGTGACTGTCTGGAGGTTCTTGTTATAAGCTCAGTGTATGAAATCTGCATTCCTCCCTCAGGCCATCAAGGCCCTTTCCCACCAACCCACCTTCTCTCTTTCCTGCTTCCCCAAATTCCCCTCTCAGTTTATGCTGGGCCAGTTTTCTCCTCAGAAACTATAAATATATACATATACATTATAAAATTCTCTTTCATTTGCTAATACAGATAGGACTCATATACAGGGCCCACTGCTGTCTTTTTTGGCTTTGCATGTGGCTCATTTTATACTATTATGTATAGTGATCCATTTCCTAATCATTTCACTGCATTGTATCTGTCTTATGGCTGTTGTGGACTGAACACACTTTAAAGACTAATACCTTTTCAATGTCTTATGTATGTTCCCTGTGCCTAGCACTGTGCAGGGCACAAAACAAGTGCCTAATATATGCTTATGAAGTATTAAAGTCACTGTATCCTCAAAATTTACAACAGACTTTTCTTTCTTGCCCACAGGGA
>PVKE010018954.1:0-28988 GCA_004027555.1 Craseonycteris thonglongyai | reverse complement strand
CCCCCCCCCCCCCCCATTACCTGGTGGCTTCAGCCTTCAGGAGTAACCTAGAACCCATGGAGTGGCCAGTAGAGCTACACTGGGATAGAACCTTGGCTCATCGTGTCCAGCTCAGCATTTGTGGCTGAGTTGGCCTTGCCCCTTCTTTGGTTTGGTTGAGTGCTGTCTTTGCCTTGTACTTGAGTCAGTATGATGGGGCAGGATTTGTTATCTCATGGTTAGGGAACCACCAGCACTTTCTGTGGCATGATTAAGGCACTAAGGTCCTAGCCTTGTGGTTGATTGAAACTGTTTCCTTTAACACAAGACCATAGCAGGTTTCCATGTAGCTTTGTAGGAGAACACCTTCTATTCTGGGAGACCAACCTACAACAAACCCATTATCATGTAAGTCTAATTGTCTGTCCTTTGTAAGTAATCTGTCTTTTCTCTGGCTGCTTTTAGATCTCTTCTTTGTAATGTTTTGCTATTTGTCTATATAGGATTTCTTTATATTTATCTGTCCCAATTAGGGTTCTAAAGCAGAAACAGTTTTGGAAAATTTGGAACCAAGCCTTTAACTCTTAGAATATTGTTTTTCTCTATACTTTTGTGTCATAAAACAACTCTTTAATATTTATCTTTATTTTTTTGTGCTTTGTTATGGGTTATTTAAATCCATCTTATAATTTACTAATTTTCTCTCTAGTTGCCTAATTTGCTGTCTATTCCATTAATTTAAGTTTTAACCTCAATTATAAAATTTTTAAATTTCTAGTTCTATTTGAGTTATTTATAATTGCTAATCATTTTTTATAAAAGTCTGTTCCTTTGTTATACTTTTGATAGTCTTATATTTCTTTAAACTTATATATTGGAATGATCAGAAACAGAAAATAAATTATAGTCTTTACAGGCTTGATTGAGTAGTTTGTTGATTATACTGATCCTCATTCAGTAATTTTAGTTGCTCACTTATTTTATGAGTTTGATTGTAGCCTTTGTTTTTCTTCGATATTTATTCTTGGAAATTCTTAGAGGCCTGTGTTTAAAGTATATTTTTCCAGAAAGTGTTTGCATTTATTTCTGCCTAGTTTGGGAGAGAGACCACAATGGTTTTATCTTGGGTTTTATTGCACTAGACAGGTAGTGTGAATTCTAGCTGCAAATGTGTGTCAGGCTGGCTTATGGTTTCAGGTCCTGAAGGTAAGTTTATTTTGCTCATACTCCAGAGCCAAGGTCCTACCACCTTCCCCTGGGGAAGATGGGGTGGATGGTTTTATTTTCCCTCAGAGGAATTCTAGTAGTTTTTTCTACCCCACACCCCATCACTGTCTCCTCAAGGCACATGGCCCTCTAATACTCAAAGAGTTGGGCAAAGCCCAGGGTAAAAGACAGCTCCAGTGCCCACTAATGTCTTTGTTTCTTTCTTCTAAGATTATCCCTTGCTTTTTCTTCATCTCAGCCAAGCACTGAAAATTTTTTTATCTGGCAATTTTAGAGGATTTTTACTGAGATTGTTTTTTTTTTTTAAAGATTTATTTTGTTGTTTTTTTTTTATAGAGACAGAGAGACAGAGGTAGAGAGAAACAGAGAGAAGGAGGGAGGGCTCAGAGCAGTTTCCATAGTTGTACGTCATCAGTTTTTAACATGGTTTCATTCCCCACAGGTAAATGGGGGCCACACAGAGCTGGAACTGGGCTGGGGGCCTCCTGCATGGGAGGCATGCCCCCTTGAGCCACAGGCTGAACTGGGGGGCAAGAACCAAACTGGGGGCCTCCCATATGGGAGGCACACAGCAGTTCAGCATATGGGTTTGCACCGGCCAGGGCCAGGATTTGATCCTCCCAATCCCTGAGGCTGCAAAGCAAGCACTTAACCTGCTGAGCCATCCTGACTTCCCCAAGATTGTTTTTCTGGATGTCTCATCTTGCCAAAATACCTGAAAAGGAATTATTGCTGATTTTTTAAGCCCAGGTTTATTTAATAGATTTGAAAACCCATTGATTTAAGAAGGGACATTTAAGGTAATCTAATCTATATCTCTTTCCTTTCAATTTTATAGTTCAGGCCATGTAAAATGATTTGGCTAAAAGTTCAATAGTCCAAGCCATGGCTGAACTGAGGCTAAAACAAATGTTTTCTGATACAAGCTCAGCCTCTTTTCCACCGTAACATGATGCTTCTGTCTTAAATACAAGGCCAGTGCTTGTGGTGTATCTGAAATTTACAGTGATTCAAGAATGAGAGTCCTGGTTTATATAGATATTAGAGCCCTGTTACTCTAAGTGTGATGGATGAGCCAGCGGCATCTGCATTGCCTGGGAACTTGTTAGAAAATATGAAATTTCAGGCTCCATCCCAGATCTACCATCAGAATCTGCATTTTTAATAAGATCCCCTGATGATTGCACACACTGTAAAGTTTGAGAAGCACAATGCTAGATGACAGCAATTAAGCATTTATCTTGATTTCTTTGCTTTGGTTCCTTCAAACTACTTTCATCTTTTTCTTTTAAAGATTTATTGTTTTTGACAGAGAAAGAGACAGAGAGAGACAGAGAAGGAGGATGGCAAAATATTTTCATCTTTATCTTGATAGTACAGAGAAGGCTCTTGAAAGCATCCACCTCAGGGTTATGATCCTTGATGAGGAAATTAAAAGACTTTGAGAACAAAGGTACTATTTTTGATATTCTCATAGAGAGTTGAGTCTTAAAAATAGAAACACTGGCTTTATGGATGGTGTCAGGGAAAGGGATTTTGATATCTGTACCATTTGGGCCAGGAGGTAACAGCATCTCACATAGTCGGAGGAGACTGTAATTTCCTAGAGTCTGGCCCAGTGATAGAGCTTTAACTGTATTTCCAAGAAAAGGGATCAGAAGTCCAGATGAAATAGTGCAATTGGCTACACTGGAGGACAAGTAGGCATGAGATGAAATGTTACTTCAGGGGAGGAGGGGCCAGTAATTTACATGAGAAAACAATTGGTTCAGTGACTGGAAATAACATTTAGTCACTCAAGGTGTCTCTGTGCAAATGTGTAGAACATGGATAATTAAATGAGTGGAATTTTATTACAAAAGATTAATGTGTGTATTAGGTTTCACTGAAGCTTGTATAGTACTCAAGATTGGAATCCAGAGCTGAAAGCTACAGACCTATTCAAAAGGAAAGACATTTAGGAGGTGAAGCAGTGAGCTCTACATGTCAAGAAGATACACATAGGCAGGATATTCCATGAACCAGAGGGGGAAAAACCCAGAAAATTTATTGGAAAGAGGAACAGAAATAATATTATTACATTTATTTCTTACAGGCCACCTAAGTGGGTGGAAAAACAGCAGCTGTGTACCTGATGTAGATCAGAAACAGGAAGTGGCAATACGGAAAATGACAGAAGACCTTACTTATAAGATAACTACAGTTCCTTGACTTCCATTTTGAAGTTTTAAGTTATCTTAAGGCAAAGAATTTGAGAACTTCACAAAATTATGAATATAAAATAGCAATGACAGAAACCTTCAGAAAAAGCAGTCATGTCAAGCTTATTGTTGAAGCGGAAGGGGATTTAGAAAGATTCTATCATACATATTAATAGAATGTAGCTTTTTCAGATATTGAAAGACAGATATTGAAAGTTATAAGGAGAATACCAAAAAAAAGTATCACTGGAAAGAATATTTGTGAAACTGTTAAAAATATAATTCAGAGCATCCAATCCAAGTGGTCTTTAGTGAAGAGTAAGAGAAAATTAGACAAACAAATAAACATATAATGATTGTACAGGTAGTATTCCTCTGAGCTTATAATTTTTAAAAATATATATAAAACAAGAAAGGCAATAATCAAGAACAGATTAAGATGATGTCACAGACCTGCACAATTAGCATCAAAAAATTAAAGCTCCAAATAAGTGGTAGTTTTAAAAAAATATTACGGATTTAAAAAAATTTTAAGTCTCCTAAAGTTGTATTAAAATTAAGCTGCTGTCTAGGGCCCAGCCTGGTAGTTAGTGTAAAATTGATTTTTGACAGAGAAAATGGCTTTTATTTTGTACTCTGTTAATGAGACCGTTAGACTGAAAGTGACAGGTAAACTTTCATAAAATAGGTGAAGCTAGAAAGAGCACCCATGTGCTTACATCTCCTGCTATAAACTCCTGGGAGAGTGAGTTTGGAACCACAGAATCATTTCAGTGATCTAAGACGTTTGAAAGGTACAGAAAGAACATACATGCATGGGTAGATTTAATGCTAGTTCTAGATGAGACACATTATTTATAAACTACTAGCAGAGGAAGTTGTTGTCATCTTCCTCTAGCTCGAATTCGCTCTGAAGTCATGTCTGCTAATCTGATCTCTTGTGACAAGAGTTCAGGCTAGTAGGTCAGGGAAATGTAGGTTTAGTTCATCTAAGCTTTAGAAAAGAATAAGATTTTTTTTTTTTTAATATCTTAACATATTGAGAAAGAAATTAATGTTAGTTTAGTTATGTAGAATAATATTTGTTTGAATGACTATTCAGAGGTTGCTGTTACTGTGTATGACAGGGGGAACATTTCTAATGTTGGGTCACAAGACTTTGTTCTTCCCTTTTCTGTCCCACATTTTAAAAAATTTCCTCCTTGTTTCAGAGGCCATTTTAAGAAGCTTACAAAAAATGCCCAATTGACGCTGACTTTCTAGGTGGTGGGGGTGCTACAGTTTAGCTTAACCCAAGGATAGTGTTGGTGTAATTTCCTCATCAAGGATCATAACCCTGAGGTGGATGCTTTCAAGAGCCTTCTCTGTACTATCAAGATAAAGATGAAAAAGATAAAGATAGAAAATACACAACATTTGTGCCCCTTCCTATGCCAATGCACATATCACTAAGGTGTGTCATGGCACTTTTTTCCATTGAGTCTATGTCAAAATCCTCAACACAGTGAAGCCTTTTTTACATCTCCAATCTAGAGTAATGATGGAAGAGCAAAACCTTCTGGATCCATTATAAATATGACTTATCAACAGAGTGTTGAATATTGTTGAGTGGCCATGAATTCAAAGTTATTCTGAGAGCTGCCTGGAGTGACATGATTTGATTTGATCCGTTCACCACGTGTTTTACATTTCTCACGTTTGTCTATTTTGGTTTTGTTACCTGTGCTTTTGGTGTCATGTTCAAGAAATTGCCAAATCCCACATCATGAAGCTTTCCCCTGTGTTTTCTTCTAGGAGTTTTGTAGTTTCAGGTCTCATATTTAATGGTCTTTAGTCCATTTGAGTTAATTTTTGTATATGGTGTAAAGTAAGGATCCATGTTTTGTGTGTGGATATCCATTTTGCCCAATATCGTTTGTTAAAGAGACTCCTTTGCCGATTGTGTGGTCTTGGAACCCTTATTGAAGGTCATTTGACTATATATATGCGAGGGTTTACTTCTGAGCTCTCTATTCTGTTCCATTGTTATGTACGGTATGTCTGTCTTTTTGCCAATACTGCACTTGTTTTAAAATTGTGACTTTGTATTCTACAAAGGTAGAAGTCTCACAGTTCCTGATTTCAAAACATAGTTTTGAAATCAGGAACTGTGAGACTTGTACCTTTTGTTTCTTTCTTGATTGCTTTTACTACTAGATTCCATATGAATTTTAGGACTTTTTTTTCCTGCGGTATATGCATTGAATATACTTTGCGTAGTATAAATGTTTTTAAAATATTAAGAATAGGATTATATTTTAATAATGTATGGAAGAGCTGATTACCTGTGAAGGCTACTTGGGCTTCATAGCAATAAAATTATGCCATTGTCTTATTGAAGTATACTTATTTTACCCTCTCTCTAAGAGGAGGAGTGGGGAGAGCAAGAGGGAGGAGGAAAGGCAGCATAGTTCTAGCCCAAGCAAAGTATTTGGAGTTATCAAGGCATGAATTAAAAATAAGGGACAAGGAAATTAGTAATTATCTCTCTGATTTATGCCTTCCTGGAAGTTACCTGATGTGTGAAAGGATTGTTGCTAGCAATCCTAACTCTTTTGAGTGTATTAAAATTCAGAATACTTGTAAGTATTAATAGTGAACATTTTACATTGAGCTCTGACAGTTTAGCCTGTGATCAATTCTTGTTCATGGATTTTAACTGTAATAATAGGCCAGTACAAGTTCATTGTTAGGATGGTAAAGGTTGTTCCTGCTCTCATTACTTTTAATTTGAGTTATTTTTCTTTTGGTTCAGTTTTTTGTTTATTTGTTTGTTTGTTTGTGTGTTTTAATGATATCTTCTTGTTTTGTGAATGTACTTCCTTCTTTATGAGGATACTAACTATGGTCTTCTAACCTTTTCTTCTGTTCTCTTCATTGTCTCTAGTCCTTCAAGTTGTGTTCTTTTTCTAATTTTGGTCTAGCTCTTTCATGTTAGAGGCAGATGATCTTGTACATTCATATTTAAGTGTGAAGTGTGTAATTCTGTGTCACTGTGGGTGGGCCTTTTCTGTTGGGCTTCTCAATGGGGTGATGTTTTAGAGATCTGGCTCATTCAAATACTAGTAGGTCTTTTCTCTAGGGCTATTTCATTTTCTTTTCCAAAAGTAATCCACCAGACTGCTTCTGGGAATTGCTTTTTGCTTAATCACCCTCTTTTTGCTACATAGCCCTGCTCTCCCCTGACCTTGATACCTGTTTTGCAGCCTCTTGCCCAACTTTTGTATAGAAAAGCCATGTGCCATAGTGAGGTAGAGATAATCATCAGAGGAGGAATCTCAGCTACTGACCTCTGTCAGCCTTTCGTCCACCCCTTCCTGCTTCTTCATCCCTGCCTTCTTCTGACCTAATACCTGTATTTAGGACTTTTGGGAAATCCTGTGACTTGAGTTGGTTTTTTTCTTCATTGGTTCCTTCTCTGTGGATTCCTCTTATCTGCTCTCCATTGCTTACAAATTTGTTGAAATTTCTCATGTGTTTTTATGTCTCCAATTTTCTTTGGTCTGTGAGTTCAACCATTTAAAAAATATTTTTGTTCACATTTTAATGGTGTTTCCAGAGGGAGCAGAAATAAACACATATGTCTAACCCATTTCCCATTTGCCCCGAGAATACTCTCCAGCGGTGCTTACAGCTGCAGTGTTTACCCTGAGATAACTCATGGATTACAGTCCTAATTTTACCCCAAAGTTTGCCATGAGATATCTTGCTTTTATTATTATTTTTTTATTGCTCTAGTATATGGATAGTCTTTGGAAATAAGTGACATCATTCTATTTATATAGTAGCATTCCTTTTTAGTAGTGATACTTCCCTTTACAAAATAAAGTAATTCTCAGCTGCTGAAAATGTCAACTCCTAGAAAACGTAGCGTTCCTACATGTGAAAAAATTTATTAAATACTAATTGTCATATACATTTCTGTTACATTAAGATTAGAGGTAAGTTCTGGTTAGAAATAATCTCAAGAACAGCTTTTATATTTTATTTTCTCATTGAAAACCCATCAGATTTGCTTCAGCTTCAAAGAGCATGTTTATGTAAAATTAAATGATTGCAGGAGCAAGTTGCGTTTTTTTTCTAAATGAGAGATGGGCTAATCTGCCATATTTAATCTAAATCTCTTCCTCCAACACTCAAGAATGTCAAGACTTACCTCAAGTCCCACACTTTTCATGAAAGCTTTTCCCTGAATGTCTAAAAGCTGTTGTTTCCTGGTCCTTGCCACAAAACAAACAGAACACTTGTTTGCAGTTCTTTGCCATATATTTGTTTCTGTGACTGTATAGCTCAATTAATACTCTTTCTTATTACCTTATTTTGTTTTGAAAAGTATAAAGCACCTAAAACTTTAAAAAGAACTGTATTTCAGTCCCATTTAGTTTATTTATTAAGCATGCATTGTGTACATTAGATTGATTATTACAGAGGATATTGTAGGAGTAGAAAAGTAAACTCAGCTAATCCTGATACTTGATACTGGAAGGGTTGTGTGAGGTAGGGAAGGCGTGGGAAGGGGGAAAGGCAGGGAAAACTAAGAATCAGAACACCTTAGGTGAGAAAGCTCCAAGCTTATTCAGGCAAGAATAAGTTTCATTTCATTAAATCTGAGATTTCTGTCAAGAGGTACATCTGCCTGGTACACAATGTTATTTTATTTTGGGCATAACCAGCTGATCTGTTTGTTGTCTCCTCCGTATAAGATACACATAATAAGCATTTGTTTATTTAATTAATGGAAAAGCACTTTGGGAACATGCTTTAAATATTTTCTTATACTTTTAATTTTCTTATATTTAAAATAATAAACCTGATTTTTGTTGGTTTTTGTTTTTTGTTTTCATATTTAGATTCTCCTTGCTCCTGCTTAACTTGGAGGAGTATTATTTTGAACAGCATACAGCTCATCACATTCAGCGTAAGGGCCGTCAGAATGAAAGGTAAGGAAGGTTTTTGGGTCTCTGTGGACTAGTAAACCTTTCTGTTGTCTGATATTTTAAAAATTGTAATGCTTGGTGATGCCAGGATAGTTCAGTGGTTGAGTGCTTGCCTAACAATCCTGAGGTCCAGGGTTCAGTTCCCAGCCCCAGCCCATGCAAACCCATATGCTGAACTGTGAAGCAATTGACAACCTCTGGGATGGCTACTCATCAAAGGTTCTTGCCTCCTAAGCAAGAGGCCACCGTGAGGCTCCATATCCACCGGTGTGGAATGAAACCGTGGCACAACTAATGATGTACAACTATGGAGACTACTCTGGGCCCTCCCCTTTTCTCTCTCTCACTTTCTCTTAAACAATAAAAAAGAAATCTTTAAAAAAATTTTAAATGTATGATCATATAGGTTTTACCCCTCCTTTAATATTGGAAAAGTAATTAGAAGAGGGAGATCATAAGTTGCTATCTTAACTTCAGCTATTTTCCAAAGATAAGAAGAAGCGTGTATTCCTCTAAAATTGTGGGTATCTTAAATCAGCTGGTTAGGACTCTCATTCATTCTGTCACTTATTTCCTACATCCCTTTTATATTCATACTCTCAATTATTTGGGTTATAGTATTATAAAGTAATGATCATAAAACACCAGAGTGGTATAAAAATCAGTTCTTTCAAAATGGGTTCAGTTTGAACTAGAAGCAAAATCAGTTTTCTCTATATTTTAATAACCATTATTACTATAAAAAATAGATTCTGTATCTTTGATCATGACTTTTTAAAGTTACGTACAAAAATATATAATGATTTTTTTTGTTTAAAATGCCAACCTGGAATTAACTAAGATTAAAGTTGTGCCAGCAAAAATGTTTCTGCTAATGACTTCCTTTGGGGAGATCATTTAACAAACATAGGACACAACTTAGAACATGCTTTGGTATTTGATAAACACTTTAATTTTTAGTATTCTTCAAGACTTATTCTCAAGGTATCAAAATTATGCAGTTATTTGTTTATATACAAGCCAAAGCAATACTTTAGCTTTTTGTTTGGTAGCTTAGAACATACAAGGTCTCACAATTAAGTTCACAAACTTGCCACTGTGCACTTATGTTGTCAGCACTGTATAAACAACTTGGTAAAGTTTTATAACCTTGGTATATCAGTGTCTCACACTGTGTTCATGTTGACGTATGGCAGTGTCTTGCTAAGTGGCGTTCATTATTGTTGCGTGCTTTTGTGTGCCATTGCGAGAATGTTGAAGCTTGAGTTAGAGCAATGAGCAAACATTTCATTTCTTGTTTAGCTTAGCAAGAGTGCAAGTGAAATCAGAGACATACTAGTCCAAGTTTATGAGCATAATGCTATGAAGAAAATGGCAGTGTACAAATGGATGAAATATATTCTTAGGTGAGAGAAAGCATCACTGTGAAGAGAGGTCCGGGCAGCCAGTAATGACCAAAACTGATGAAAACATTGCAAAAATTTGTCGAATTATACGTCAAAATCATCAGCTGACTGGAAGAAGCAGAGCAGACCAAGTAAACATTGATAGAGAAACAATGAGGAAATCTTAACTGAAAACCTTGACACGAGAAAGGTGCCAAAATGGTCCTGAAGGAGCTCACCAATGAACAAATGCAAAGGAGAGTCAAAATTTGCTACGACCTTTTGGAGAGGAGAGATGATGTTTTGGGCCGTGTCATCACTGGTGGTGAAACATGGGTGTACCAATACAACCCTGAAACAAAGTGTCAGAGTGCACCATGGAAGTCAGCCAATTCTCCACAACCAAAAAAGTTCCATCAGTCTAAATGAAGAGTTAAAATGATGTTGCTAACCTTTTTTGATATCAGAGGGATTGTTCATTATGAATTTGTACCAACTGGACAAGCAGTCAACCAAGTTGAGTATTTGGAAATGCTGAAAAGGCTTCATGAAAAGGGTAGATGAAAACAACCTGAACTTTGTGGCAACGACTCATGGCTTTTGCATCACGACAATGCACCAGCTCACATGGCACTGTCTGTGAGGGAGTTTTAGGCAGTTAACAAATAACTATATTGGAACACTCTGACTGCTCACCTGAGCTGATCCCCAATGACATTTTTTACCCAAAGATAAAGGAAATATTGAAAGGAAGACATTTGGATGACATTTAGGACATCAAGGGTAATATGACAACAGTTGTGATGGCCAAGGGGAGTACTTTGAAAGTGACCATAGTGATATTCAGCAGTGAGTTATATAGCACTTTTTCTAGGATGAGTTCGTAAACTTAATTGTCATACCTCGTATTCATTTTCTTAACATTCAGTCAAATTAGAAATTATTATTCCTTGAAAATTGTGCCTTGCTTTCTTGCCTCTAGAATTTTGCTCATGTTCTTATTCTCTAATTCCATAACCATTTTTTTTTGTCCTAAGACGCTGTATTCTCTATTTTGATAATGCCTTGCTTAAAATTAAATACAGTTATCTATTATTAAAATGCAAATATAAACTAGTAAACTGAAACCTGTTTCTGTAATTTTAAAGTTATCACTAGGGTAATGGTACAACCCCATGGAACTGAATTTGGTAATGTCTGGTAGAATTGATTTAGCAATGCTACTTCTAGGAAACAATCTCAAAAATACACTGGAAAATATATAAATGGACATATGTACAAGGTTATTTATTATAGCCCTGCTTGTAATAGCAAAATACTGGAAACATTTCAGTAGAGAACTGAATGACTGGACCTTGGGAATGTTCATCCAATGGAGTACTATGCAGCTATAACAAAGGGATGAGGAAGTTCTATATATTGTTATGGAGTGATTTTCAGCATATATTAAGTACAAATAGCAAGGAGCAGAATACTGTGTATTGTGTGCTATATTTTATGTTAAAGGGGGAGTAGTTTGGTTATATTTTTTTAATTAAAAAAGTTTTAATTATATATTTAAAAAAACATAAACTAAAAGCCTATGGAAATGGTTATCTACATAGAACAAGGAGAAATCAGGGGCATAATATAGAGATGACAACTAGATTTCTCTGAATGTACCATGTTTTATAACTTTGGTTTTAGAACCATAGACAGATTTTTAAAAATATATTTTAATATATAATTAAATTTCAAAAGAAATAGTAAATCCTAAAAAATAACAACAAATGAACTTACCTATATATAAATTTGGAGAGTTAACCACAGAGAAGAATTATTTTAATCAACTTTACAACATAGTAATTTTACCATGTCTCTGGTAAAATATATTTTAAGTTGAAAATAAATTGCAAAAAGGTTGTAGACTGTTTTAGTAGACATATTATTGTTAATAATTGTGGTTAGAAACTAATGTGCACATGCACATTAGATTTATATAGTTAAAGCAAATGAGTAATATGATAATGCCAAGACCAAGTCTTTCAATACAAAAGAGATACAAATCTAATATTAGCTTTAGAATCTTATGTTTGAATTTGATATGCTGTATGGATTTATATACTTTTCTTTTAAAAAGGAATGTTTTCTAGCTGTCCCCTTTGAAAAGGCCTAGAAACAACTCTGTAGCAATGAACTCAGAGATTATAGTTTCTGAATGCACTTCCCACTAAGAGGAATGAGGACTCTTTGGAGAAGTAGTTATTTGGGGCAGGAAAGGAGGGAGATGAGCCTGGGACATTGTGTCATACTGGCAACTAAGGAAGGTATCAAAAACTACTGTACCATGGATTTAAAGTATCAGAATTGTTAAAACCCATGAGTTCATAATGGCACATATACACACCCTAGTTATCTTGAAAGGGTATTAGACCGGTTCATTTTTTGAAACTTGATAAAGGTAAAGAATCAAGCACCTTTCCTTGTACTAATTGTACTCCAGGGTAAACTGATCTTAAATAAGTAAAGTTGTTCTTTGTCAAGGAATTGTATATAACAAGCACAGGAGGAATGATAGAAATTTCAATCCCTAATGAGTAATATCCATTTAGACGCAAAGTACAGCCCTTCCTCAGATCTGACCTGACACTTGTTTTGTAAATAAAGTTTTATTGAGGTACAGTCATGTGCATTTGTTTATGTGTTGTGTGTGGTTGCTTTTCTGCTACAATAGCAGAATTACTGCAGCAGAGTTGAGTAGGTGTGACAGAGACCATGTGGCTTGCAAATTCGATATATTTATTATCTGTTCTTCATAGACAAAGTTTGCCAAACCCTGATCTAGACAGAATCTTCAGTAGATGCTAAAACCAGCAGGTGAAAATTTTTATTGTGTATGTACAGTAGACACTCTATTAACCAGAGATCAAGCAACCGTCACTCTCAAGCTACTGGCAACACTCAAGCAACAGGCAAAAACAAAACAAAACACCTTGCCAGTTGCTTAAGAGTGCTGGTTTATTTTGTTCCAGTTAACGGAGAGCCTACTCACATTTATCCAACATCTACCAAGCCCCGTGGGTGCCAGTTAACCAAGAGTCTCCTATATCAAAATGGAAATCACTTGATACAAAGGAGGTACATATACATTGCCTCTGAAGCATTCTTGTCAGAAAAATCTCACCAGAATCTGATCAAGTCTTTTAACCTCACTGAGTATTTAAAGGAAATGGGATAAGGAAAACTACAGAGGTGCATTCAGCAATATTTATAATGTTGGAAAATGAAAATTGTTTAGATTAAGAGATATAAGAGACATATCAACTAATTATAATGTGGACGTTGGGTTCTGGTTTGAACAAACCAACTATAAAAACATATTTATGGGATAGAAATTTTTGAATACTGACTATATACTTGACAACATTAAGGAAATATTAATTTTTTTAGGTGGGATAATGCATTTTATTAAATGAGTGTATTTAGAGATTTATACTAAAGTATTTATGGATAAAGTACATGATGTCTAGAATTTTCTCTAGAATTAAGCAGAATTCTGAGGGGAGGTTATGCACAAAACAAGAATGACCACATGTTAACAATTACAGAATCTAGATGATTGATACTTGGGAGTTTTCTATTCTACTTGTCTATGTTTAGAAAAGTCCATAAAAGTACTTAAGATATTAGGAAATTTGGGGTGTTAGAAAAGTAAAGTGAGGGGAAGCCGGGATGGCTCAGTGGGTTAAGTGCTCACTTTGCAGTGCCGGGGACCGAGGATCGAATCCCGGTCCCAGCCCGTGCGGAACCATATGCTGAACTGGGAGCTCCCCTAGTTCAATTCTCCCTCTGTCTCTGTATCTCTCTCTCTCTCTCCCTCTCTGTCAAAAATAAATAAACAAATAAAAATATATATTAGAAAAGTAAAGTGTAGTTAACAACATGGAAAAAATAATATGAAAATCAACAATTTGAGAAGTCCTTTGAAGAAGAATTTGTAAACTAAATTGTGACCTCTTCAGCATGATGAGCCTTCTCATTCATTCAGTTACATGTATGAGTATATTGAGCACTGAAGGTAGAGAGCTGAAGTAAATATTCCCCATCCACAAAAGATTAGGGAGTGTTACTCTGGTGATGGTCAGAGGATGGGGCATGGGGGGTGTCTTAGACTGTAAGACTATTTCTCAGTGTGACTTGCTTTTTTACATACTGTAAGTTTCCAACCAACTGATTATTTAAGTTATATAGAGATGCAGGTATAAATTTAAAAAAAAAGTTAAAAAACCCTGTATCTAACATTTTAATTGATAGTCTTTAAAAATGCTTATTATTATGGAACAACTTTTTTTCCTGAATTTCCTCATACCCTAAAATTAGCATTAAAAGCATTTTAAGTGCTAAATCAAACTCTGCTACTTTTACATTACTATAAATAAATAAAAAATTCTTGCATAGTTAACTTTAGATATTAAGTGTGACCTTCTGAATAGTTCTTTCATATACAGGGAATTAGAAGTCAAAAGGATTTGCTGGAGACAAGGTAGATAGAATCAGTGTTTCTTAAGGATCAGTTTTCTGATCCCTAGTTTTCCTTTCAGAGAAGTTGTGAATACCAAATGAAGTATTAATAATACAAATAAAATGCATGGGACAGTGCTCAACAAATGAAGCCATATTTTAATATATGCAGATTTTGTTAACCTCCAGGAGATGGGGAAAATTATTTTGCTGTATTTTCCAACCTTTCATATGCTTCTCTTTCATTCCATTGTTGATCTTTTATTAGTTGATGCTTTAGTCATCTACTTTCAAGTTAAAATGTATTATGCTTCTGTGGTGGCTTTTATGTTGATTAATAGTGATCTTTTGTACTTTGATTCCTAGGAAAATTAGAGGCTCCTTAAAAATATGTTCAAGATCAGTTATTTTTGAACCAGATGCAATATCCCAGCCCATTATTAAGGTAAATGCATTTTTAAATAGAGAAATTTCTACTTTTTGTGTGTATTTTACCTTTGCTTATTTTTATGACATTTTCTCTCAATTTTATCCAGATTCCTTTGAGGGATTGTATAAAAATAGGAAAACATGGAGAAAATGGAGCCAACAGACATTTTGCAAAGTATGTCATTGTCACTAACTGTTTAATATTTCTTCGACCAATATATATGTATATATATATATATTTAATGACTTTTCTCTGTATTTTAGCACTAAATTCGGGGGGATTTCACTCATTTTCAGTCAGGTAAGAAGCTTGCAGTAAATGTATTTTCCTAATGTGAATGAACGTGTGTGTGCGTGTAACATGATTACATTATTTGTAGAACTCTCAAATGTTGAAATCGATGTTTAAGTAATTTTTAAATTTAATAGAGAAATACATTTTTAAAAACTAGATCCCTCATGAGATAGTTGATGTTTGTTAGGCTTGTGGCTTCGTGCTCACGAGTCCTGATAATGTCAGACAGTAGAGATGAAAGGACTGCAGTACTCCTGTAGCCTCCTAGTCATTTAGAAGGTAGGAGGCCAGCAGCATGGCACTTAAGTGGATCTCAGGCTGACTCATGATGACAACCAAGGCAACGACGCAGGCTGTGTAGTCTTGTATAATTGTGATGCTTGGAGTCATGACCTTTTATTCATTCCAAATTTATTCAGTACCTTTATGCCCTCAGTACTTGCTTACTACTGGCAATACAGAGAAAAATTAAACCATGCTTATTCTCCTGTCATATACTTAATTTGTCTATAGATTTTGGGAAAAAAAGTAAATAAGAAATAAAGGAGTGGAGATCGACTGCCACTTTCTTTTGGCTCTGGGTTTCACCTTCATCTTTAAAATGGAAGAGTTAGAGGAGATCACTGTTGCCTCAGCTGTCAACCAGAGCCCTCGTTCCTTGAAGTGTTCAAGAAAAAATTGTTCTGTGATCAAGTAAATGTAAGAAAAGCTGTGGGGTAAAAAGATACAGATCTATTTACTTCAGGACTTGACTGAAAGCCTTGATAGACAGAGGCTGATGGTTAGGAGCAGAGTGTACCCACTGGTTTTTGGATTCCTGAACCTATTTGTGCATGGAACACTTTTTAATGTGTATTAAAAATTATTTTTTGAAAGCTGGGAGATATCCGATTAGGTGATTTTCTAGGTCTATCTTCTATACTATTAATTTTAAGGAAGAAAACATTTCACAGGCTGTCTTTGACTTCATGTTGTTTTAACTGGCCTATAAGAAAACAGTTATAGCCATCTACTTTGGGGAGGGAACACCATTATTAATTCTGGTCTGCACCTGTGCTTTCATAATTTCTGTAGTATCATGTACATTTTGGCCTTATTTTAGGAAGCCTGTATCTTAAAAGGAAGAGGTATGTTTTTCATTTGGAAGTATGGTTTTTCTTTATAAAAACACACATTTTGGTAAAATTTGAATAACTTTGGGCTTAGAAATCATGCCCCCAAGTCCCTTCACCTGCTTTTAAGAGTTTATAGAAGGGGCTTGTACATCAAAAAAATCAGCTTAACACTAAGGAGTGATGAGACACAAGCTACTCTTCCAAGTATTATGTTAAACTTCCTGGGTTAAGTACACAACCAAAAAATGTAACTTTGATTACTTAATAGATTAAACAATGTTTCAGAAGTAGAGTAGGGATACCGGAATGGCTCAATGGGTTGAGCACTTGCTTTGCAGCCCCGGAGTCCAAGGATTGAGTCCCAGCCCTGCCTGTGTGGACCCATATGCTTAACTGGGCTGTGCTTCCTATGTGGGCAGCCCCTAGTTTCTTTCCCACTAGGACAAGCTTCTCATGTGGGAGGCCCCCAGTTAGGCCTCCGGCTTGAGGGGGCGTGCCTCCCATGCTCGAGGCTCCCGGCCTGGTTCCCACCCTGTGTGACCCCGCGCCCACCTGTGTAGAACTGAAACTATGTTGAAAACTGATGATGTACAACTGTGGAGACTGCTCTGGGCCCTTCTCCTTCTCTCTCTGTCTCTCTCAGTCGCTCTCTCAAAAACGATAAAATAAATGTTAAAAAAAAAGGAAGTAGAGTAGTCCCCCATTATCTTTTAGGGATACATTCCAAGACTCCCAGTGGACGCCTGAAACTGCAGATGGTACCAAACCTGTAGATACTGTTATTTCCTATACATAAATACCTTTTCACTTAAAGAAAGCAGTTTATGGCTTCATTTGGCCTATTTCAATAGCTAGTATCATTGCACTCGTATTTTGGGGCCATTACTAAGTAAAATAAGGGAATCTTGAACATAAGCACTGCCTGTAACAGTTGATGTGATAGCTGAAGTGGCTACTAAGTGACTCACACTTAGTGACTCACTACACGTGGGGAGTGTGTACAGCGTGGAGACGCTGGACAAAGGGGTGATTCATGTCTGGGTGTTTGGTGCAGGAGGGCTTTATATTTCATCACGCTACTCAGAGCAGTGTGCAATTTAAAACTTATGAATTGTTTAATTCTGGAATTTCCATTAAATATTTTTAGACTAAGGTTGAGTGTGGGTAACAAACCACAGAAAGTAAAACAGTGAATAAGGAGGAAGTACTGTATATTACGGTGCTTTAGGCTTTAGAGAGTTTTGTTTCCAAATTTTCTTTTGCTGGTAGAATAAAGAGCATCTGTGGTGTGTGTGTGTGTGTGTGTGTGTGTGTGTGTGTGTGTGTGTGTGTGTGTGTGTAAAAGTTGCATTCAGTAAGTAATATATTCAAGGTTTTAGAGATATAGGGAAGAACAAAACATCTGAAGCCCCTCGCCCCATGGACCTTACTTTTCAATGGGGACCACAGGCAATAAGGAAGTATCTTCTCTAATGTCAGGTAGTGATAAATATCATGGGGAAAAAAGAAAACAGGACAAAAGGATAGAAAGTGAGGACTGCATGTGCTTAGATAGAGGTCAGGGATGACTCACTGAGAAGATACCACTTGAAATCATATACTTAGGCGTGGTGGGGGGGTGAGCCATGTGCTTGTCTTGACCAGGGGTGTTCTGGGTGCAGAGAGGCCTTTTTCCCTGATAGGGAAAAGGCCCTGTGACAGTTGTGTCCTCAGCAGGTAGAAGGTGAGGGTGGATGTGCCTGGGGCATGGCAGTGAAGGAGAGTGCTAGGAAGGGAGGTTAAAGCAGTGGCAGGAACCCTGTCATGTGGAGTGTCTTGTGGGCCACAGTTCAAAGTTAGAATAACACACAAAAGAGAAGAACCACTGGAGAGCTGAAAGAAGGGGTATGATCTGTTTGGTATGTATTTGTAAATCTCTTTGCAGTCTGGGTAGAGAATATGCTATAAAGGGGCAAGAGAGGAAGCAAGGAAACCCATTAGGGGGTCTTCAGAACCCAGGTATTTTGGACCAGGATAATAGTAATAGTAGGGTGAGCAGTGGTCAGTGTCTGGATATATTATAGAAAAATCTAACTGATATGTTGTTGGGTTAGTTGCAAGGTATAATGGAAAACATAAAGGAATGACTCCAGCTAGGTAAATAGTAGTACCCTTTATTGTGATAACAAAGCATGCTTTGTTTAAAATATGACCTCTGAGAGGAAAGGTGAGGAAGGCATGAGAGTTTGGGCTTCAGAGGAGAAGGCTGAATCCAGAAAGATAAACTGGTGAGTCAGCAATTTTCAGGTATTTTTTTTTAAGTCCTGGGGCTGGATGAGTGTGGACAGAAATATTAAGGGCCTGAAGTCTCTGTAACACGAAAGGTTGGGAAGAGAGCAGGACTGAAGGAAGACAGAAGGAGCAGCTGGTGAGGTTGGGGAGAACCAGGAGCATGTGGCTGGAGGTCCAAGTGGAAAACTGCTTCAGGCAGACCATCAGGTAAAGAAACAGTCAAGGAAGTCCTGGTAACGGACTTCTGAATTTGGTGACATGGAGCTCTTGTGCATCTTGTATGACCTTCTCAGGAGTGGTTTCAATAATGTAGTGTGATTGAAAACCTGTCTTAGGCCCAAGACAAAGTAAAGTCAGCTCTTGCAAAGTTTTGCGACAAAAAGGAACAGAGAAATGGCAACAAGAGGATGTGAGACCATGATGGAAAGTTTTTATCATTTAACTCAAATGGACAAGAGGGCAGCATGTAATAGAAGCAATAGCTTCTATTCTTTTTGAATAGCTGAGGGGTGGGGGAAGGTCCACATTCTGTGCCCTAATAGTGACTGGTCTGTGAGAACTCGGTCATATCCTCCATCATAACAGGAGAGAAGGCAGGGATAAAGGTGCAGGTGTGAGGAGACTGTTGCCTCTAGCAGATAGTGTTGCTTACTTGACATAGTTACAAATACACAGTGTAAGGACAGGTGGCCTGGTGCATGTGAAAACACTGAGTGCCCACATCACCTCTGGGGAACAGACATTTCTTTATGTTAATGAATATATTTCATGCCACAGTAATTTTTTATCTGTATCTTAGCAAACCAGCACTTAGATTAGCTTCCTTCACCTGTCTCCTTGGTTACTTGGTACAAATGATGATATTCATAAAACATCTTAGATGTTTTATTTATCCAGTAATGATTGCTACTTTGCTGACTTGATGAATCTCTTTTTTATATAATTGTTAATTTAACATCAGAACCTTAAAGCTATGCTAATATTAATGCAAATGCTTTTGGAAATAGAGATTGTGTAACAATAATTTAAATTCAATTCATAATTTTCTAAGTTATAGTTACTTATTACTAGGGAAATTTAAAATTATTTTACAAGTATTGATTTGTCTTTCTCAGGTATATTTCATTAAAGAACACAACATTGTTGCACCATATAAAATAGAAAGGGTAAGTAAAGCATTTTACTTATTCCCAGCAATTAATATAGTGATTTTGAGAATAAGATTTTGTGACTCTGTTAACATCTTAAATCAAGTATAAGAGTAATGTGTATTTAAAAAATTTTTATCTAGCAGTTATGACAAAATTATCCAAGAGAGCCACAGACTTTAAGTTCAAGAGATTTCAACTAACGTTTTTATTTAAGAAAATGTATTTAATAGGGGGAAAAAAGCTGAAATTACTAGACTAAATATTGAAGTCAGAATTTGTATCATTTATAGATTTTTACTAGATATGAGGTCCAACAATTAAGTTCACGAACTTGCCACTGTGCATTTACATTGGCAGCACTGTACAAACAATTTGGTAAAGTTTCATAATCTTGGTATATCAGTATCTCACAGCTGTTTTGTGACAACATGTGGTGGTGTCTTGCTGAGTGGTGTTCCAGTATTGTTGTTGCATGTCTTTGTGTACCATTGTGAGGATGTTAGAGCTTGAATTAGAGCAATGAACAAACCTTACATTTCTTGTTCAGCCTGGCTAGAGTGGAAGTGAAATCAGGGACATGTTAGTCCAAGTTAGTGGGGAAAATGATAGTGTACAAATAGATGAAGCATTTTGTATGGTGAGAGAAAGCATCACTGATGAGAGGTCAGGGAGGCCAGTAACAAGCAGAACTGACAAAAACATTGCAAAAATTTGTCCCCTTGTGCGTTCAAATCATCAGTAGACTGTGAGAAACATAGCAGGCCAAATATGCGGGCCAAATAAGCATTGATAGAGAAACAGGAAAATCTTAACTGAAAATCATGGCAAAGAAAGGTGTGTGCAAAAATGGTTCTAAAGGAGCTCACTGATAAATAAAAGCAAAGGAGAGTCGAAGTTTCCCAAGACCTTTTGGGGAGGCAAGATGATGTTTTGAGCCATGGTATCACTGGTGGTGAAACATGGATGTACCAATATGACCCTGAAACAAAGCATCAAAGTGCACAATGGAAGTCAGCCAATTCTCCACGACCAAAAATGTTCTGTTAGTCCAAATCAAGAGTTAAAGTGATATTGTTAACCTTTTTTGATATTAGAGGGATTGTTCATTATGAATTTGTATCAACTGGATAGTCAACCAAGTTGACTATTTGAAAATGCTGAAAAGGCTTCATGAAAAAGTTAGATGAAAACAGCCTATGCTTTTTTTTCTCCAACAACTCATAGGTCTTGCATCACAATAATGCAACAGCTCATAAGGCATTGTCTTTGAGGGAGTTTTCAGCTAGTAAACAAATAACTGTTTTGGAACACCCTTCCTGCTCACCTGAATTGGCACCCACTGACTTTTTTCTTTACCCAAAGATAAAGGAAATATTGAAAGGAAGACATTTTGATGACATTCAGGACATTGAGAGTAATAGGACAGTGGCTCTGATGGCCATTCTAGAAAAAGAGTTCCAAAATCGCTTTGAAGGGTGAACTAGGTGCTGGTGTCAGTGCATAGTTTCCCAAGGGGAAGACTTCAAAGGTGATTAGTGATATTTAGCAATAAGGTATGTAGCACTTTTTCTAGGATGAGTTCCTGAGCTTAATTGTCAGAGCTCATATTATTGAGAATTTACTTTGTAAAATGTTTGAAAAATATTTATTTGTTATAAAAAACCCATATTTAGGAACCCTGTAATAATCTATAAATGCTACTGATTGGTTAGAAGCTATGAATAGATTTTAGTACAATATCTGTTTTCCAGGATTTGTCAAGTAAGCATAGACATTACATTTAACCATTCTGTGTTTTCTTTAGTTCTTTATGCTTCAGCTTAATGTGTAGTAAAAGGATAACTCCTACCAAAAGAGTTTTTTTACAGGACCTAGAGACATTTTGTAATGACCCCTCTGTGTGTTAGGAAAAGTCATCTGCTCTGGGCCAACCTAGTCCCATAGGCTGAATCTCAGTCCCAGTCTAACCTGCACTTTCTCAGCCAGCAGCTTGTGGGATGCACACACTACATGCTGTGGCCTTTGGGTTTTATGTACAAGAAACACTTGCATGTTCCAGTTAGTCAGAAACTGTAAAGCCAGAGATTTAATGACTCTCAGGAGGTGCTATTAGCGTTTTCGGAAGGATCATTCACTGTGTGCAGCTTTCCCTCATGACAGCCTGTTCCCACCCACTAAATGCCCTGTTGTTGTACCATTGACGGAAGCCCCATGGGATTAGTGGGACACCCCCCCATGACCAAGTTGAGAACCACTGCCTGGGGTGGTCTCCCTGTAAATGCTCTGCTGATAACCACCTGAAGTGCAAAGCTGCCCTTGGTCCATTGAAAAATTATATAAAAGGAAATGAGTGAGTTTGTGTGAAGCAAAGAAAAACTCATTTTTCCAATGTGAATGAAAAAAGACAAAGAACTCTCATATTTAAAAAAAGGGAGAATAGTGACATCAATGATGGTAAGAGGTGACAGATTAGAAAGCCCCAGACCCTTGTTCCTCTCACGGAGACACTGATTCAATAGTAACAAGCACCAATTCCCTTTGTGAGAAATTCAGAAACGAATTAAGAGGTGGTGCACCCCAGCTTACCATAAAATCATCCTTATTGAGCCTAGCAGGAAAATTCATAGCATCATCTTACCAGTTTCCCACTCAGTACAGTGCCACATGGTTTGGATGAATCTCCCAGCTTGCCGCTTCTCCCTGGGGAGGGAAAGATAAGACCAGACCCTATGTCCAGTGTTCTGACTTTTGGGGGCAGCTGCCTTGAGGGACTGGCATCTGTGTTGCCTGCCCTGGAGCACTGACAGGACCCAGCGTAGTGTAGATGCCTGGGGGCCACTGAAAACAAGAAGGAGCTGGGCACCATGCTGCTGTCCCAGAGCACTTGTGGTCCAGCACACAGAGGCCGTGCAGAGCAGAGAAGTGGGGAGCACGTGACACATAAAGTTAACCACCACGATACATAATAAGGGCTGTCCGGAAAGTATCTGGCCACGTGACTGTTCTTGTTATATTGACAATGCCTGGATTTTCCCCCAGACAGCCCTCATATATGTGCCAGCTTCAGAGCACCTAAGTCCATGAAGCAAACAGCAACAGAAGTGGAGGGAGAAATTGACAGCAACACAGTGACAGTGTTCATGCCCCACTTTGTCTTTTCTTTTTGGGTGGTACTGTCATCCCCCATGCCCCACTTTCAAGAATGGATAGAACATCCAAACAGAAGATTAATTAGGAAACAGAGTACTTAAACAACACCATAGACTGAACCTCACAGTTGTGTAGAGAACCTTATGCTTCTTAAATACACATGGAACATTCATTCTCTAGGACAGAGCATGTTAGGTCACAAAACAAGGTTTAACAAATAGCAGAAGGCAAAGTCACAAGTCTGTGGAAATTAAACAACACTCTTGAATAATGAATGGTCCAAACAAGAAATCTAAAGGGAAATTAAAAAATATCTCAAGATAGACAAAAACACAACATACCAAACCTTAGAAGATGCAGCAAAAACATACTAAGAGGGAAGTTGATAGTGATACATGCCTAGTACCTTATAAAAGAAGAAATATCTCAAATTTTAAAACCTAACTATATACCTCAAGGAACTGGAAAAAGAAAAGCAAATTAAGCCCAAAGTTAGCAGAAGGAAATACATGGTAACTACATCTTAAATCCGATAGGAAGCTCCCTGTGAGTTCTCATTTCAGGGGAGGGGAGCAAGGGACACCAGGTGGAGGCATGCAGGATTCAGCTGGGGATTTGCAAATGCTCTTCAAGAAATATGTTTTGACATGCTTCCTCTCTCTCCCCACTCCCCCCCCCCCTTTTTGTTAGGGCAAAATGGAATATGTCTTTGAATTGGATGTTTCAGGGAAAGTGGAAGATGTTGTGGAGACATTGCTTCAGGTAAGCCAGTGCCTCACTCAAGCATTTGCTAAGCAGGGAATCCAAAGCAAGCATTTACTAAGCAGGGAATCCAAAGCAAACTCAGGTAGAAACTTTTTTTTTTTTAATTTTTATATTTATACATTGTACTGAAACCATAATCTCTTAGAAATATGAAACATTTACTTAATTATGTTGAATTTGAAAATTATATATTAGGAAGAAGCCATACATATATCAGAAGTGATCTTAACTGTTACTAGGTAACAGAATGATTGCTGTTTTTTATTGCTTCTAAGGGAATATCTTCATCTCATCTGAGAGAAAAAATAAATTCATGTATATTAATATTGTAGCTTCACAGAGCATCCTGCCTTGACAAACTAGGGGATCAAACTGCTATGGTAAGAGTTTTCAAAGATTTGTCTTTATTATGGATTCAGTTGTATTAATATTTCACTTATAAATACTTACATTCATACTTTTTCAATGTTTCTATTTTAATAGATAACAGCTATTTTGCAGTCTCGTTTGGCTAGAACATCCTTTGACAAAAACAGGTAAGGTTTTACTGATTTTGTTGTTCTAGTTCCTGATTATGAAAACAGTGTATGTCATCTGGTTGCCTCACTCAGCATGTCCAAAGCTGGTGGTATCATCACCTCACCCCACACTTGCCTGGCTTAGGGAATGGCCCCATCACAGTGCAGCAGCAGCCAGGGCCTTCGTCGAGTCTTCTCTGTCCTGACATCTGTCAGTCAGAAAGGCCTGTTGACTAACGTTCCCTAAGGTCTTCTGGTCTGTCAGCTTCTGTCTCTTATTGCCTCAGTTCAGGCCACAATCACCTCCCCCTCAGAACACTATGACAATTTTGGCTTGTCCCCCTGACGCCCATTTTCCTTCTCCAGTCCTCTTTCCCACTGTACCTATTGTACTTTTACAATGTATTCTTTCTAAGGAACTTACTTAATCGTATCACTAGTCTGTTTAAACGCTTCAAGCCTTCCCATTGCCTTCAGGGCAAAGTCTTTGCTCACTGCTTATAGGTGGTTGCTGACTGCTCTTGAATTCTGTAATCTAGCTCTTTGCATTCTATGAAGTTCCCGAGTATGCCATGTGGTTTTTACCCTCTGAGCCTTTTACATGTCCCCTCTGCTGAGGATTCTCAGCCGCCTTCCTCTTTTGCACCTATGTAGCTCTTCATCTTCTTCTGATTCCAGCTTAACTGTCATTTGTTCTGGAAGGTTTCTCCTGATCTTTCAAGCTGTGACAAGTACCTTCCTGAGGTGTCATGTAGAGACCAACAGGCTACATTCTTACTGGCCTAATTTTTTTAAGTTAATTTTTATTGGCTTTTCTAAGTATATGCTTTATTTTTGCAAATAATTATACTTTAATATTAAGCCATTCTCTAACTTGTTTCTTGCCTTATATTAAGTAGATTTCCTTACATTAAGTAAATTTGGGCTATCTGTCTGTACCTTCATCTGCAATACCACTATATTAATTACTATAGCTTTGTAATTACTAGTGATATCTGGTGATACAGGACCCCACACTTTATTTTCCTTTTTATCTTACGCCTTTACTATTCTTGGCCTTGTACGCTTCTATATAAATTTAAAGTCATCTTTTCAAGTTCCATAAAAGAAAGCCTGCTAGGATTTTTATTGTGATTATAGTGAATTTCTCTATTTACTTAGGTCTTCTGTAATGTCTTCCTTATGATTTTCTGCATAAAAGTCTTTCCTCTCTTATGCTAGATTTATTCCAAGTACCTATATTTTTGATGGTGTTGTAAATGCTATCTTAAAGTTTTTTATTTTCTTCTTATTATTGATATATATAATGCAATAGATTTTTGTGTATTCATTCTGTTTTCAGGAACCCTGCTAAATTTTGTGATCAATTCCATTAACTTTCTATGTAGATTTTTTGCTAGGTACAAAATTTTATATATGGTTTACTGTAGTCTCTATTCACTAGATACCATTTTATTTTGGATTTTTGCATTTATAATCATTCCAGCTTAGGACAAAGTAAAAAATATTGGTTGAATAGATTCATTTATAGACTATTACATGCCAGGCTTTCGCTAGAAGTTTATGTTTACAAATGAGATTAGTTTGTAACATTCAATATATTGCTATCTTTGTGAGATTTGTGACCATTACACTACAGAGCTTTCTATTTAAGCCATCTGGCCAATAATGCATTTTCTGTGTTTATGTTTGCTTCTTTTTTTGTTTCATCTATATAGAACTAATTTTCTTTCTGTTTTTGTACTTGCAGGATATATTAGGTAAACAGATTGCCAGGGGAAGGATAGCTTCCAAATAGGAAGGATAGGAAATAAGAATAATAATTAACTTTTTTTGACCTACTTAGAATATATATTGGGTTGGCCAAGGAGTCATTGCGTTTTTTTATGAGTAAATGAAAGGTGATTTTTTTATGAAAAATGCAACGACTTTTTAGCCAACCTAAGTAATTTTTTTAAGTAGCAA
The DNA here is from genome assembly GCA_004027555.1 of Craseonycteris thonglongyai. NCBI lineage: Eukaryota > Metazoa > Chordata > Mammalia > Chiroptera > Craseonycteridae > Craseonycteris > Craseonycteris thonglongyai. The sequence goes on along the minus strand of PVKE010018954.1, from coordinate 3,061 downwards.
CTTAGACTTCAGTCATGGGCTTTATAATGGCATTACTTTAAAAAATTGTTCTCTCTGAAAGTTTTAATTTATCCAGTCTCCAAAATGTTAGGCTGAAAAATTTGGGTAAAAAATTTTTATGTTATAAAATGAAATATCCCAGTATTGTACATTTTAAAAGGAAGATGGTAAACTTTTGATAACATAAGCCTTTCATCATATTTCTGAGGAAATATGTTTTTGTTGAATAAATCAAGGACAACTGTATTTACTTTTTCCTATTATCCATTCTGAAAATTTTACTTACAAGTTGAAAAGATAATATGATAAACACAGATACCTAAACCAAATTTGCCTTTGTTCTTGTATGCTCATGCTCTTACTCACTTTCTCTGTGTGTATATATACATATTTAGATAATGTATGCTTGTCTGTACATATGTATACATGTTATATGTATATGTATATATGTTTGTATTTTACATATAATAAATGGGCATAGTGTTTTTCTTAATCATTTGAAATTATATCCAACCATACTTCACCTATAACTGCTTCAACAGGTATCTATTAAAAGGACATTCTCTGACATTCCTTCATACTATAATGTATATTAGAATACTCAAGTAGCAGTAATTTTATAATGTCATGTAATTTAAAGCTCCATATTCAAATTTCCCCATTTATACACCATAATGTCCTCTTTAAAATAGTTTACTTTGGACTAATTTTAGATTTAAAGAAAAATTGTAGAGACAGTGCAGAGTTCGTTTACCCTTCATCTAGTTTCCCCCATGTTACATGTTTAGTGTGATGATACTGCCATCTTTTGTTGGATGTATTCATAGAATTGTGATTTTTTGATGTTGAAATTTTATTTTACTGTTATATAGAAATACTTTTTCTTTTTTAACACCTTGTAACCTGTGACTTTTCCATATTTATTCATTAGTTTTGTTAGGTTTTTGTAGATTCCATAGAGTTTTTTATATACATAATTATATTTAATCTGTGCGTAATTAAAATTTTGCAGAAATTCTATGGCTTTTATTTCTACTTCTTACCTCAGTGCACTGTTTAACTAATAGATGTAGAAAGTGGACCCTCACAGTTAAGCCTGTGTTCAGGGATCAATTGTACTTTGGAACTGACATTATGTACTTAGTCTTATAACATGTAGAGTGAAGTAAATGATATCTATGCCATACTGGTTTAGATGACTATAAAAGTAGGTATTAATGATAGAAAAATAGGAAATTATGTTAATGTCAGAATAGTTTCAATGTCAATTTATTTTTGGAGGAATAAGAATTTATCTAAGGGGTCATTTGGTGTCATTTACTTGTCTGTCTTCCATCTGCAATACATAATAACCTCATCTGCTTTTTTAAAAATTGAGTTTTCATTATGGCATTTAAAAAACATCAACTTTATTAAGCACTCAGTTTATATTACCATTTATCTTGTATTAAATCAGTGTTTAGACAAATTTTATGCGACGTCCACTGTAGCTCCCTTAGATAAAGTTAAACGTAGAAAGTAGATAAATTTCTGATCGGCTTTTGCTAAAAATTATATTCTCAGATTCCAAAGCATTTCTGAAAAACTGCACATGGAATGCAAAGCAGAAATGGTGACACCTCTGGTGACAAATCCTGGACACGTGTGCATCACTGACACTAACCTGTATTTTCAACCCCTCAATGGGTACCCGGTAAGTGAAGTCTGCAGGGTCAGATGGGAAGCCCTTTTAGCACTAGAGCATTCACCTTATGCTTTCTTTTCTGTGAATTTGACTTTATCATTAATTACAGTGTTCTCACATTTTGGTAAGGATCAAAATTACCTCCCCTACCACCTCTAGTATCTGTGTAGTTAACAAGGTCCCTGCTATGTAGTCCTATGTAATCTGAGTTTGAGCACTTCTGATCTGTTTTCAGTCATTCTGGGGTTACTTGCTCTCAGTGGTGTGAAAAGGAAACCCTGCCCCTCTCTATTTTAGGGAAGGGTCATTGGCGTTCATACCTTTCTACTTGTATGTATACTTTTCATTTGTGGAAGAGATCACCAATGTTATGTATGAAAATTATGAAGAAATGGATGTTTTCTGTACTTCTGTTTGTATATACACATATGTTGGGAGTTGTTTTGCCTTAATTACAAACAGACTCAGTAGATCCTAATCTTTTTCCAAAGAAACAGTATAAAGTGGCCCTTTCTCAGCTAATTCAGAGGTGTAGGCAGAGACCCTATAATGGAGCAGATACAGGGCTCCTTGGGATGGAGGAAATTGGCTCCTCCTTCACAATGACTTTAGATTTACCAGAAGTAAAGACAAGCTCAGATATCTGTAGTAAAACTTGTAAAGATTTGTTGCTTTATCTAGAGCTGGCCCGTATTCATTAAAAGAATAGGACTCTATACACTCTGATAGTGCTGTTAGACTATTTGGCAGGGCAGTTTAAAGAACAGGAATGTTTTGTGCTATAGAAGGTTATATTCTGGAAGTTCTTCAGTCTGGTCAATCATCATATGAGGTGTGATCAGAAAATTCAGTGATGGTGAAGGCTGCTGCTGAGTGCCATGCAGCAGAAAGGCAAGGGTTTTTGATGCAGGAAGCAGTGTATTGAACCTTAGTAACAGTGCATGACAAGTGTCAGCTTGTTCAATGCAGTCAGTCATGTGTGAGTTATGGTTGAGAGAATGTGTGTTTTAAAGTGTGCCATGAATCATGGATCACGAGCAACACATTAACATTAAATTCTGTCATATAAAAGCATTACGACGTGTCCTCATCCACATTATTCACCAGCTCTGGCACCGTGTGACTTTTGGCTCTTCCCCGTGAAGGGTAAACGTTTTGAATCAATTGAGAACATCGGGGCAGCCACAACAGCACTATTAAAGACATGAAAGAATACTTCCAGAACTGCTTCAGAAAGTGACAAGAATGATGGAATAGTGCATAAATGTGTTCAAAGCAAGAGGGAGTATTTGGGGGAAGATTAATGGCAATGTATCTTTCATTGTAACACATTTTTTACATTTTAATATTAACTATTTTTTGATCATATCTTGTGTG
>PVKE010018953.1:0-28993 GCA_004027555.1 Craseonycteris thonglongyai | reverse complement strand
TCCCCCAGTTCAGTTCTCTCTCTGTCTCTGTCTCTCTCTGTCTCTGTCAAAAATAAATAAATAAATAAATATATATATTAAAAAAAAACAAGACAAAATATCAGTCAATGACTATCTTGTACATGGAATACATTTACTCAGTATGTCAAAGCAGTGTCCTCCAACTACCTCCAAAATGCAAAATGAATTAAAAAAATTTTTTTTAAAGGTTATAAATATGTAAGTTTTAGCTCCTGCAGAGAGCAAGGAGATGGAAAAAGCAACATTCTGTGAAAATATATGCAGTTATTTGACCAAAGATTGGTCATTATACATGTGGTACTCATAAGAAGAGTATGGTAGCTTAAGAAAATGCTAACAATTTATGATTAAAAATAAGGCTGACAAAATTGCCAACCTGCTTCTGAGTCTTTAATGGCTAATAGCTGATAAGTGATAACAGCTATTCTTTGTAGACTTGTTTGACCAGAATTTCATTTCTGTAGCTCAGAAGATTCAAAATTCACATTTTTGTACAAAACAGAATTTTATAGATTGTACTAGATATATGTAAACTTGTATACTAAATAATCAGTTCCTTTAGGGTATAAGATATATGCCAAAACCATTTTAACCTCAAATTAATTTTCTGCCCATAAATACATATTTCTATTTCTTTTTTAGCAAATGCACATGAAAGTAGGAAACAGGAAAGTAGAAGGAAAAAACTGCATGAAAGAGAGCCAGCTTTTAGCCTTTGTGTTTTTTACCACATTACAAGTCTTATTTAAGAAGGTATACATGAAGGTATACAGTAAAGCAATTTTCATTGAAATAACTTCAACTCTGAAACATAGTAAGACACCAATAAAAAAAAAGTCCCAAATGCAAAATAAAACTTTAAAATATTACTTTAAAAGTTTCCCTTTAATTTTCTGATGAAACATTTACCATGTGTTGTTATGGGAAGGTAAACATTGGAAATAAATATATTTGAATTCAAAACTACAGATTTTAATTGTATTTTTATTAAAATCTTTTAGTATTTGACAATTTGACCACAATACTTAATCATTCTAAGTCTCAAATTACTTAATAATTCTAATATATCAAGAAGCATTTTTTTGTCTGCCCACATTTGAATAATTAGTAAAGTATGCTTATATTGATATCATTGACTATGAATTAATAATTATTTAGAAAACAGTATCAAATTAGAAAGTGCCAGTATCAACAAATGCATCTGTTGAATGCAAATAATTACTTTCAACAATCAATACCAGATTAATTACAAGACAGAGTAAGTATACCAGATTATCGTTACACAATATTTATTGGATAATTTCTACATGTCAGACATTAAACTAATCACTAGGAAACCTAATGACTAGACACATAATGTAAGAAATAAGGACAATATTTATATAAAAGATTGTGGGCATGGAACACTTCTGTGTTTCTTTTTTTTTTTTTTTTTAAAGATTTATGTTTATTGTTTTTGACAGAGAGAGAGAGAGATACAGACAGAGACATAGAGAAGGCTGGGGGGCAGAACAGTCTCCATAGTTGCACATCATTAGTTTTTCCACATAGTTTCATTCCACAGGTGGGCATGGGGCTACACAGGGCAGAAACTGGGCCGGGGTCTCACCCACCTGGGTGAGACAAGAACTGTGAGGACTCCCTAGTTCAGCATATGGGTCCGCAGGGGCCGGGATTTGATCCTTGGTCCCTGGGGCTGCAAAGTGAGTGCTTAACCCACTGAGCCATCCCGGCTTCCCCCATCTGTGTTTCTTAAAATCAGTGGAAGATTTAATAAATCTGTAACCTTTATGAATTCCTGTATTTTACTTATATTAAGGGATACTACATTTTGTTTGGGCTTGAGATAAAAGAGGTGGGTCAAATGACAGACTACTTGAAACAAATATAAACTCACATTCTTTTTCTCCCTAACCTCCCCCAAATATGTTTACTCTCTATATAGTTAATTGTGGAGCAAAAAAATTACAAGTATGAATCCATTTTATAAAGCTAATTACAATCATTTTATCCTAAATTTTTATGATAGGACTTCCTACAGAGATTGCTGAGTGAAAGACCTACTGACATGTAACTGATGGACCTTTCCATCCTAAGTATAGGGGTAAGAGTGTTCTTTGATGTATGCCTACTATTTGTTGTCTGTTACTATTTCTGACCCTGACTCTTGGGTTCATTGCCTTTGCTCAGAAAGAGCCACCCAAGAGTTTAAATTACACCTTTGCTACACATTTTAAATAACATTCTAACTATGCATTCACAGTTTATTTAGCCCATTGCTCTTTTTGGTATAATCAAGGACATACTACAAACCAAAAAATATCTATCATAATCTTCTTAATCTATCGTACGATGTCACAATTACATACGAACCACTTCAACAGCTCAACTGATCTATGGATATATTTAGTCTCTATTCTCAGAGGCTTTTAAAAGAACAAATAATAATATAAAATTGGATATCCGTAAAATGACACTGATCATAAATGTACCAATAACTCCTAAACAAGTGAACTAAAACAGCATAATCAATTTGCCTGAGTCCAGCAACACCTTAATTATAATGAAAAACTTTTGTTAATAACTTTCTTTTTTCTACATGAATGATTTCATCTATTCATGTTCTTTATCCTTTCAACGATCCCTTTTATGTTATCTGGTTTTAAAATAGTCAATATATTTTTTCCTTAAAAAATATCCACGTAGTAGTAATCTGTTAACTTTTAACCTTTTAAAAAAAAATGGGTCCTAAGTTGCATAGATAGGGAATTTATATGATCAAAATAAATTAGGGCACCAATGCAAAAAAGTATCAGAAATCTTCCCGTCTGAGGGATCCTATTAGATTACTATCTTTATATAATCAACAAAGCAAGAATTAAAAAAGAAACATCATAATGAAACAATTCATTTCTGAATGTCTTCTTCCTAAGGTATCAAATTATTTCACTTGGAATCCTTCACAGGGTAGGAGCTTCTTTACCTGAAGTGTTAAATGCACCCCTCTCCCTGCTTCCTTGCCCTATTTATACCCAGGCAGAAAGGAGTCCCTTTCCAAACAAGGCTAGCTTTGTCACAAAGCAAGCAAAGAAAACAAACAGTGCGCATAGCAACTTCCAAGCCCTTGGAGGTGGGAGGCAATACAGTTTTCCAACTTCGTTGCGCTCTCATAAACCCTTATGAAAAAAAAATACTGTTTTAAAACCGTTTCCCTTTTCAAAGAATTATTATTGTGTAAGATACTCCCCACCCCTCATTTGGAATTAAAACAGAGAGCACAATTAAACACTTATGAAAAAAAAATACTGTTTTAAAACCGTTTCCCTTTTCAAAGAATTATTATTGTGTAAGATACATCCCACCCCTCATTTGGAATTACAACAGAGAGCACAATTCACACTAGAAATTCCGCCGAGATGGCAGTTACCGAGACGGCAGGACACCGTCACCCACCTGCAAAGCCCCTGCAGCTGCGAAGGCATCATTCGGCAGGCGGATCACCCCTATTCCCCCGCACCCCCAAGTCCTTTCCCAATCCACGCACCCCAAACGCGTCTCACTTCACACCCCAGCCCCTCCCGTTCACTCTAAAGCCCCCAATTCACACCCCTAGGTCGGCTCCTCCCTTCCTTCCCAAGCCCCCTAATCCTCCTCTCCTTCAAACTGCCCCCTGAATGCCCCGAATTCGCCGTCGCCTTCAACACGCCACTCGTTCTCCCTCAAACAGCTCCCTTCACGCTCCCTGGGTGTCCGCGCGATGGCGGGCTCCCGGCCCCCGACACTCACGCGAAGAAGGGGTCCTCCTCAAATCCGTTGCTCAGCATCCGGAACATCCTGGCAGTCTGGGGCGGCCGCCGACGCCGACAGATTGGAAGACGACGTAAGTGGCCGCGGCCGCGACGGGAGCCTGTCTCCGACCCTCGCAGTCGACGCTCCTCTCTCGGCCGCGAAGGCGGGGCCCGGCGGAAAAGGCGGGGCGTGACGCCGAGCTGCTTTCCCATTGGACACTGGTGTAGTGATGTCACGAAACGAGGCGTGGACAATGAGCCGCTACCATGGCAATTGCGATCAACACAGCAGAGGCGAGAGGTTTGGCTTTGCGCCCACAGGCTACCCTTCTGAAGCCTCTTGAGGAACAAGATAGCTTGTTCTCTGGCCTGCAGGATCACAAAAATTAGACCACCCTGGAGGTGACCTTGGGCAGGTCGCCTTGGGCCTCGAACCCTAAGTCTTTTCAGAAAAATAGGAGTGGTTCGAGATTTATGTTAGGTGGTATTCAAAGAGCCAGTCACTGGCCACAATTTGTGATCACAGTAAAAAGTTCTATATCCAAAAAACTGTGGTGGTTGGTCAAAAGCTGTACACAAATAATGAGAAAAAATGTGCAAAAAGTTTTTGAGTACAGTTAGTAAATAGTGTCCTCAATATTTGAAGGAAATGGGGTGAACGGGGAGGAGGGGGGCGTATCACATCTCAACAAAATGTTCTGAAAACTCGAAGCAGTGTATCCTAAAGTAGAAAATGCTTACGTTAAAAATGAGATGAGAAAATTACTCTCTTTTCAGTCCTTTTTCCAGTCCATTTCAAGAAGCAAGTCTCACTTCGATGCTGGTATAACACGTATTTCTCCAGCATTCCTTAACCTAACAACAGGACTCAGGAGCAAGCAGCCCCTTTGAACTAAAATTCCATTACTATACATTCTGTTTTAATTATATTTGTATGTGAGTCTTCTGTTTATGGCAAGTGAATCTGGTTTTAAATTTAAAGCAGTATTATACATTAATATCCAGTGTTTAAAAAATGTAAGTGAAAAAGTGAACTAGTTTAGAGAAACAGCACAGGTGGGATTTGGACATGGGGGAAGGGATATTATTGGCAGTAGCACTCATATTACTGAGGTTTTGAAAGCTCTGTCCTTGCAGCCTTCCAGGAACCTAGAGGCAGTTGAAGAAATAGATAGAAGAGAGGACATTAAAGAAAGAATGATAAGACTTAGAAGAGAGAAAATGCATTCTGCATGTTCACCTTTAATTCATTAGTATCCCCAGCCTCTCCACGGTTCTTTCCTAGAGATGGAGGGCATCCATGGTTCCACAAGGCCTCCTGGGATGGAGCCAGAAAGGTGGCACTCGGCCAGCGTGAAGAAGCGTGCAGGACCTGATTTGGAGGTGGCAGGAGTACTCAGGGTTATTTTGGGAGCCAGAAATTTAATCCGTTGGACCTTTTACCTTCCCACCTTTAGCCAAGTTCTCTGGCAGCCTCCTTTTCCTGAGATTAGTGGCATGAGGTAGGACAGACTTCACAACCCAAGTCAAGATTGTATTGCCCTTCCAGGGAAGTGGATACTATTTTCTTCTCTGGACTCAGAATGAAGCTCAGGGTGCATACACATTTTAGGAAACTTCTAAATCAGTTTCAAGGTAAAAGAAATAAATTTTTTTTTTTTTAGAAGACTTAAAATTTTTCTCTCTTTAAAACACTACAACCCAACATGTTAAGGAAGCCATGTTTGACATACACAAAAATTCAATGTAATGGGGCAAGTTATTGGCAATAAATGATAATATTAAAATTGCTCTAGATTAAAGTCAAGTAAAGCCAACGTGTGAGAAAAATTTCCCTCTTATTTCCATGGGGATTTTTCTTCGATTTACATTGTTAAACTATGAAAGCTTTAGTGGCACAGGTTAGTCAGGGAGTTACCTGGAGCATTCAAAAGCAGCTTGGGCCTAATGCAAATGCTTTTTAAAAAAGTTAGTGGAGAAAAGAGGAGAACTGAAGCTGAAGAGACCTCATCCATTTCAGATCTGATTGCAAGAAGTAGAAGATAAAAGAAGTCAGGAGAGGATCAATACCCAAACTGGGAGGAATCGAGATGCAGAGGAGGACTAAAGGCAAGAGGGTCTTGGAGTTGTCTGTAAATAGAATCACAATAGCTAATATTTATTGAATGTGTGCCAGGCACTGTTGTAGGCCCTTCATGTGCATTAACACGTTGAATCTTCACAAGATTTTTTTTTTTAAGTTCATTTTTTTTTTAAAGTAACTTCTTAAATATATTTTTATTTTTTTTTTTATTTTTCACAGAGAGAGAGAGAGAGAGAGAGAGAGAGAGAGATACAGAGACAGAGACAGAGAGAGAACTGAACTGGGGGAGCTCCCAGTTCAGCACATGGTTTTGCACGGGCCAGGGCCGGGACTCAATCCCTGGTCCCCAGCGCTGCAAAGTGAGCGCTCAACCCACTTAGCCATCCCGGCTTCCCCACAAGATTTTTATAAAGATGATTTTTTACGCCCCCATTTAGAGATGATGCAACCGACGGAGAGGTTATGTAAGTTGCCAAGGTTCACAGATCTAGTCATTGAACTGGGCTGGGTGCCTGGAGTTTTTCCTGGTGGGAGCTGGTTGCCTGCAATGTGGATGATGAGCCACACTTAAAGATGCAGGATGAAAGAAAATTATTTCTCAAAATCATGTTGACAAACTAGTCTGACCAGACATATCATTTGAAACAAGACAGAAAACAATGGTACTGTCTCATTTTAAATGGTACAGATGGTCAGCCTACTGACACCTGGAATTTAGCCCAGTGACACTACGCTGACCATACATACTGTTAGAAATGGGATAGCACCGTTGTTTTCTGTTCTGCTGAAAATGGTATATCTGGTCAGTCTATGATGAACTAAATAATGGGCCCAAACTAAAAAGTATAAAGTTCAGTGGGAATATATTTAAATCATTTCAATTTAATTTTATACATACTGAGTGCCTAACCTGTGTTAGGCATTGTTCTAGACACTGAGGAGTTGGTAAAAACAAAACAAAAATCTCTGTCCTTCTGGAGTTTATACTCTTGTGATGCCGGAATGAAAATAAATGACATAGAAAGTAGAATGTTGTAAGGTGATAGGCATTAGGGGGAAAATCTGAGTAGGGTAAAGGAAATGAAGGTGTGCAAGAAGAGGCCTCATTGAAAAACTGAACTTGAGCAGACTTACTGGAAGGAAGTGAACATCTATTGGAAGAACACTACAGGCCAGTGCAAAGGTCCTGAGGTAGCATGTGCTTGCTATATATAACACACAGTCTATTCATATGTCTCAAAATTTTCCTTTAGAGGGATGAGATAAGCCAAGTAAAGCAGAAATTCTTCATTAGGATAATAGCTTGCACTTATACTTCCTTGTTCCAGGTATTACAATAAATGCTTTAGACACATTTTTTTCATTTAATCCTTTCAACAACCCTGTATACTAATGCTTATTTCCATATTAAATATGAAATAAAACTGACCTAGAGAAATTTGGTGATTGTCCATTCATATTCAAAAATCAGTTCAAACCCAGATTAGCCCTACTCCAAAGTTTACATTCTTTCCACCACCTTACTTCGTCTCCCTATAAAACAATTAAATCAACCTTTTATTGAGCACCTCTGTGTACCAGGCACGTCTACATATATATCTACACCCATACTACAACTTATGGTTTATTTGGGAGGTCATTGATTGGATTGAGAGAACAGAGAAAAGCGTGAAACCCAAGTCACCCCTACAACTCTTAGAAACACCAGCCACACGACATTCCTGAAGCCATTTCTATTCCCTTTGCTGAGTGGAGCCAAAGATGCTAAGCATCTCACAATGTGGAGTACAGTGAAAAATCGTCTCATCCTAAATTCCCATAGCACCCCTTTCCCTTGAGAAACACACCCTCTAAAGCATGCTTTTCCTCCAGTGAAGTAAAAATTCAAAGCAAACTTGAGTTCACACAGGGAATTTTCCCATGTAGAAGTCTCCTTTTTGGTGCCTGCTACTGAGGTGAGGGATAGGAGTTTTGTTCACATCAAACTATGAACAAGCAACAAAAATTTTCAGCTGTGTTGACTTCTACAATTCAGTTTCTCTGTCGATGTGTATATCTATGGCTGGAAGTTTATTTTGCATGAATTATAATTGAGTCATATTTTATTTAGAAAAATATCAAAACATGTCACCTTCAGGGGTATTGGTAACAAGAAATCTGCCTTTGTGGAGAGATGCTTTAGGCACCTTTGGGGGCAGAAACTGAGGCTTCAGTCCCTGGCATGAGGTCCTAGCATCAGGGCGGCACAGGAGCTGTTGGCATGGGAGAAGTGGAGGACTATTCTGTACTAGTGATGCAAGGCCAGAGAGGATGGCGAGGCCAGAAAATGCTGGGGAGAAAGTGCCAACCCCCTTAGCATCAGGGCTGAGCCAAAGATGATATTATTGCTAATCAACATGGGCAAAAGTATTGCCGTTCCCCACATTTCATAATGTAAATCTTTGAGACTTGAGTACTTTGGGGGGACATGCATTATAATCATTTTAAAATAAAGATAAGTGCTCACTTCCACTTAGCAAATGTTTCCATTTCAAAGTGCCTACCAAGCATTTTACAAACTTCATCCCAATTCTCCCAATAACCTTATGAGGGAGGCATCATCTCCATCTTTCAGATGAGCACTCAGAGATTCAGGGGGGTGATGTGATTTGCCTGATTCCTCTAGTGAGCGACTGACTGGTAGAATAAGGGTTCTTCTCAAGGCCATTTTTCTCTCATGACACCCACAGTCAGCTCTTAAAATGAAAAAGGACTTGAGGGTGTGGAATTACCTAAACATGAAGCTGTCAGGACTGTCCACACTTTGAAATAGATTGTTTGGTTTAAGTGCATAAAGAGGTTTCTGAATTTTCCAGAAAAACAAACAATAAAAACGTTCTTTAATAAATAAAACAAAGGCTACTCTAAAGATAAAGAATTTGAATGACAATGTAAAATACAAACATGTTGACTAATATTTTTTAGCAACAAAACCCAAACTTTCCAGTTGGAGTGAAGCCAGGTGTAGTTGATAAAAATTCACAGCTAAAGCCTGATTACCTTTATTTACTTTATAACTGAGGTATAATTTAAACATGGTAAAGTCCATGAATCTTAAGACTATAGCTCAACACATTTTTACATAAGAATAAACTTATGTAAATACCACCCAGTGGAAGATACAAATTCCAAAATACCTCAGCATATTCCCTCAGTCTCCCTTCCAGTTGCTCTCTCTCAAAGGTGACCAGGATTTTGAGATTTTTGCTTCTTTTGTTTAGTATGTATTATGGCCATAAAATTTATTCATATTGTTGCATGTAGCAGTTGTTTATTCTTTTTCATTTGAGAGTAGTAGTTTATTATATGAACTTACCCATTGTTGATAGATTTTTGGATTTTTCACTTTTCTTTTTCTTTTTTTTTAAATATATTTTTATTTATTTTTATTTTTGACAGAGAGAGAGAGAAAGAGAGAGATACAGAGATAGAGACAGAGAGAGAAATGAACTGGGGGAGCTCCCAGATCAGCACATGGTTCCGCTCCGGCCGGGGCCGGGACTCGATCCTCGGTCCCCGGCGATGCAAAGAGAGCACCCAACCCACTGAGCCATCCCAGCTTCCCCTCACTTTTCTTTTAAGACTAAAGTAGATATGACCATGCATGTGTATCTCTAGATTAGTTTTTAGAATTAAATTAACATTTTTAGCTATTTTAAAATTTTTACATCCGTGAGATTTAGAAAATTTTTTCTGCAATTTTGTAAGGAGAATTTTCCTACCGAATCAGTACTTTGATGTTTGTGACTGTCTATATATCTTTTGTGCATAGATGAAAAACTTTATTGCTTTAAAAAAATGAAAAACTTTAGACTCATAGAGCCTAAAACAAGTTGAAAAGTAGAAAATAATCTTTAACAAAATACTGTTGAGGACCTCTGTCTTGGGAACTGTTTAATGTGATTGTCTAAAGCATTATTTTAAAAGTTATTTTTTTAATCTTTGATAAGATTTGGAGAGCATTCAAGCTGTGGGTGGATGTCCCAGAGTGAAAGGCGATCATTTGAGAAGTCTGTCTAGGGAATAAGGAAATTATTGTGGAAAACATGAAGAACTTGGAATGCCTTCCTCCTTTGTCATATGCTTCGATGCTTTTATTATTTGAGTTGGTAGGGAACATGTGCTTCTAACTTAGAAGAGTTGTTTTTAATGTCAAGCTGTACAGAGCGTGAATTATGAACCCAAAATGGACTCTAATAATGCTAACAGTTAAGTGACAGTCATGCAAGAGCACAATGTGAAAGGTGTCCCCAGTGAACGCCCTCTCTAGAAAACTCCAGACACAGGGCCGAGCATGACCCTCTGCACAGCTCTGCTGGAACGCAGATGGGTAGGCTGCATGCCATCTTGAGCATCAAACCAGAGCTCTCTGAATAGGCTGACCAGACATCCCATTTGAAATGGGACAGAAAACAGGGGTACAATTCCCGTTCTAAACGGTGTCTCTGGTCAGCCTGACAGCTCATCGCTGAGCCCTCAACAGCAGTCGTACCTGCACATGTTCCAGTTGGAGAGCTTGAAGCCCTGCCTCCTGACCATCTCAGCAGCCCGGCCTGACATCCCTACTATGCACCCAGAGCCACAGGGACTCTTGCGGGACACGGGACTCTCTCTTCCATCCTTCCTTTGTAAGACTTCGTGGCTTTGCTTAACCCTACGTTTGAAAATCTGTGACCTTCTTGTGTGGAACGGCTCTACCTCGCCTATTGGAGGACACCCTCTGGCTGGAGCCTTGGTTAATGCCTGTGGCACACTGAGTAGGTAGGACTAGAGCCATGGCTTTATTCTAATAAAGTCTGACATCGTGGTAAGACATAAATGTGCATGAGACTGCTACTTTGGTAGTCACATCCTGCTCATGACACAAGGGCAGGCACGTTTTAATACTAGCTGGGGCATGTATCTGGAGTAACAAAATAAAGGAGTAACAGGGAGTTTATAACGAGTGGTTCCAAACTATCCCTGGTTTTCTTCTAATTCATTTCTTCCTCAGACCTAGAAACCCCCTTGGGATACAGCCCCCAGCAAAGCTCATAATACTGACTGGCTCTGGCAGCCTGTTGGGAGAAACGGAGGCAGCCCAGGCCTGGGGTTGCTGGTTGGCTGCAGAATGCTGTGATCGGCTGAGTGTTTTTAATTTGCTAAGAAGGAGAAGAGTTGGGAATGGAAGCCATGCTGTCTGGCAGTAGATTCTGGGCTCTTAATCAGTACGCTGGCTGTAGCCCTGCTGCCCTACTGCATACACAAGACCAGCTGACTTCTCTAGCTCTCACTGAGGGTAGGACTCTACCTAGAGCTGGAGCCCAAACATAAACACCAAGAAGGACTACACAAGTAATAACGGCAAAGAAAGTGGGACAGGTAAGATGATAACGAGAATTCATAGTAATTAAAATAACAACAAAGATCTATTGAGTTTCTCCTGGGTGCCAGGCACTGCTCTAAGTGTTTGGCATGTTTTAACTCCCTCATTCCCCAAACAATCTAATGAGAAAGATGCTATTATATGCCCATTTTATAGGCAAGGAAGCTAAGGGTCAGAGAAGATAAACAATTTGCTGAAGGTCACACAACCTGGGGTGAACCCCAGGAGTCTGGCCTGAGGACCCACAGTCATCCGTGTGCTGTAGGCATGGACAGGGGCACCTGGAGGGGTGGGTGCAACAGAGCACAGGAGGGGGCCTGACTCCACAAAGGGGGCAACCGCTATTCAGTTCCAAATGATCGCCCTGCAGAAACTCATGCCCACTGGTGATACGGAATTTCACACACCTCCCAATTTTTTAGTTAGCAATTAATTAAAAACAAAATACGGGGAAGCTGGGATGGCTCAGCGGGTTAAGTGCTCGCTTTGCAGCCCCAGAGCCCAAGGATTGAATCCTGGTCTGGGCCCATGGGGACCCACATGCTGAACTGGAGTGTGCCACCAGTTCAGTTCTTGCCGGGACCTATGCGGGAGGCCCCTGGCCCAGTTCCTGCCCTGCGCCTACCTGTGGAGTAAAACTAAGGTGACCAGATTTTAACTCTGGTAAAGCGGGACACCACTGACCGGGGGGGAGGGGGTTCTTGATTAAAAATTTGGTCTATCTCCCACCATTCCCTAGCTTGTCGTGCATTCTTTCCAAAAATCGGGACTTTTTAAAAACGCTGCGGGACGCGGGACAAATTGTTAAAAATTGGGATTGTCCCGCCAAAGGCAGGACATCTGGTCACCTTAAGTAAAATTATATAGAAAACTAATGCTGTCAACTATGGAGACTGCTCTGGGCCCTCCCCCTTCTCTCTGTCTCTCCCTCTGTCTTTCTCTCTGTCAAAAAACAGTAAAAATAAACCTTTAAATGAATTAAAAGAATACCTGAGTAGGCCAAACAGAACAGGCCTGCAGGCCAAATCTGACCTGCAGGCTTTGAGTCTGTGACCTAGTTACTGATAGTGTGAGTTTTTATCACATGAAAGGATATCTAAGCCCAAAACAGCCACAGATTGGCTTCTGAATGTAACTCAAAACTGTGTTGACAGTGAATCCTGTATTGTGAGTTGAGAAGTGCCCTGACACAGCACAAGGCCTTTGTGAATAGACTTCAGTCATCACCTCATCAATGGCTGTCCATATTCTAAAACATCAAGGCCATGAGGCAGTAGTTCCAATTTTTTTGCAGGATATTTATATTACAAAATAATGTTTTCAGGTTTGCAAAAGTTTAGCACAAGTTTATCTAGTTGTGGATATTTTATGACCTTTCTATTTCCGTTCAGTCTTAAAGTGGATCTGAAATCATCTTGCCTGAGCTCTAAAGTGCTTGCATCCCCATTTTTTATTTCTTGAAGACTGTTCTCCCTGTGTAGCTTTGGCACTATTAGACTCTAATAATGTATGTAATAAAATATCAAGTCTATTTATCTCTATGAAAACAATCTGTTAAACTAAATGAGATTGGATGCTTCCAAGATTGTTTTTTTCCCTCTTAGTATTGTTCACTTGTTTATGTGCTATTAATATTTGTTTTGTCATCAGCCAGCATGTATAGGAGAGGCACACATACAATAAAAAGCTTCCCAGGCAACATTTTTAGAATTTCATGTATGTTACTTCATTGTTTCTCCTTCAAAACTTTATATTTGTACTGGGCCCGTACTTTAAATTCTTAGGAATAAATGTGTAAGTGTTGTATTAGTTTCTTAAGGCTGTCATAAGGCTTAAACAACAAAAATGTATCCTCTCACCATTCTGAAGGTTAGAAGGCAAGCTGTTGGCTGGCCACACACCCTCTGAGGGCTCTAGGGAAGAATTCTTCCTTGCCTCTCCCTAGGTGACAGTCCTTGGCTTGTTGCTATATCCCTCCAATCTCTGCCTCCATCACCAACCATCACATGGCTTTCTCCCTTTTGTGTCTTTGAATCCAAATTGCCCTCTCTTATAAGGGAACTAGTCATTGGATTTGGGGACCGTGTTAATTCAGTATGACTTCATCTTAACTTGATAACATCTGCAAGGATCCTATTTTCAAATAAGGGTACATTCACAGATTTCAGGTGGACATGAATTTTGGGGGGTATATTATTTAATCCAGTGGATGCAGCTATTAGTCACTTAAACAAAAATAATCAGAATAGGTACGGGACAAAGTTCTCAAAAATAATCATTATATAAGACTTGAAATATAAGCAAACAATCAACTGGCAAGACAGAAAGTATATAATTTTACAGAACTTTACAGTATGCACTTTGGATACTAACCTCATTCCTTGTAACTCCTTCCTACCTTTTTCTACACTCATTCTTTCTGTTGCCCTATTTTCTTCATTGACTTGTTGAATTTTCTTTCTTTTTTCCCCCTGGTTGTATTGTATGAATGGGTGCCTATAAAACACTTGGTACTTTTCTGGAACAAAGAATGGTAGAAATAAGTAAAATAATACAATAACACTGTTAATTTGATGGTAGTGTTGAGATATTGGCCTCCATTTGAGAACAAACTCATTATGAGAGATGCTTTCTAACATGATAAAATGCCAGTGTAAATCTCAGAGTGATGTCTCTAATTGCCTAGCCCTTTTTTGCATTAGGTATCTGCATGAGTTATAACTCTTTTGTGAAGATAAAAAGGCTGCTGCAAGAAATCGCCCCTGCACTGTGAGGGCTGTCAGACTGGAGGGCATCTCAAATAAGATTAATGATGTCTGCCTTAATATAAGAAAAGATTTAGCATAATCAAGATTATGGATTCTACAGAAACCTGCCAACACTCATTTATTTGGAATAAATATTATTTTTAATTAAAGTCCTACGGTGGGTTATGCCTAATGAGATCTATAGTGATTTCCTTTAGGAATTAATTTTCTTTCTTAATTTTCAGTGATGTTAATGATTACAGCTCATGCAATCTTACTCACGGCAGTCAGCTTTATAGGGTGTGCTGATTTCTAGCTCAAGGTGCTAAATAACGCCGTATTTATTTTAACATGGCACTCTCATTTTCTAATTATATTTATCATTTAACCCAAGTACCTTTATAGATTTGTCTGTCCGATTTAGTTGTATTTGGTGAGTTGGCTTTATAAAATAGGATCACCCACAAGAGAATAAAGCTTCATTGTAAGTGAAATGACAGGGAACATAAAATGAGAAAATTATATATAGCTTTACAATTTTTCACTTTAAAAAATTGATTCTGGTTCTTTGCTAGGCACTATACTCAGTGCTTTATATACATGAACTCTTATCCACAGAGGAATTCTACAAGATAACCATTACGCTGCTCAACCAGATTTTTAGACACTAAATAGGGTCAATGTTCTGGTCACTGTTGTGTAACAAACCACCCAAAATGGTATAAATAACTATTTTATTATGCTCATAGATTCTGTAGGTCAGAATTTTTGACAGGAAAATGAAGGTGGCTGATCTCTAGGGTTCCAGCTAGGGAGACTGTGACTAGAGGGGTCTCTACTCAAATGCTGGTTGATGACTAGAATCCCAGGACTGTCAGCCAGAATACGAACATGCACTCTCTATATTGCCTGGGTTGTTACAACATGGCAGCCTTTGAATAACTTATCTTCTTATATGGTAGCTTAGGGTCCCAAACTAGCCTTGGAAGTTATGATATGCCCCTTCTGATGCATTCTTTTGGCTATAGTCAACTTACTAAATCTGATCCACATTCAAGGAAAGGAACTTAGACCCCATCTCTCAATGGGAGAAGTATCAAATAATTTTGAGACAAGTTTTAAAGTCATCATAGTGGGTAACAAATACTCTACTACATATTGGGACTTGTGTCTTACGTGTTGGAGTTGGTGTATTTACCTATGCCCTTTATTGGAGCCTTCCCCTTCCTGTCAGCAAACTTGTTTCCCAGAAATATAAGCACACTACAAGCAAATACACTGCTAAGCGTAGTTGGACCTTCTGCCCCTAATTTCTAGCTGCTCTGCTCCCTTGATACATTGGCAGACTCCTTTTTAACTTTTTCTCTTAAGGACAGAGAGAGCCATAATACGTCTCTCATTTACCTTAGATGATTTTGCTTGGCTTTTCAGGAGCAAGAGCAGGCTGAAAAAATCCAATTTTATTGCTTCACTCACATGAGATCATGCACTTGGTTAAATCAATCTTTAGTAAATTAAAATACTTGTTGACAGGAAGACCTGGCTGGTGGAGACAGAAATCATTGATCAAAGATTGGTTGACAAATGTTGCATTCGAATTGAATTCAGCATTTTCCACGTGCTACACTGAAAGATCAATGAACCGCTTTTAAAAATCACTTTTAAAGGAGAAAAGGTTGACTAATGACATGGCAACTAGTGAAAAGGAGGAGGAGGTGATTAGGCACCAGAGTGAAAATGGTAATTTGGTGTCTCCTTTCCCCTGAACCTTCACCCCAAGAGATCATACCATTATGACATAAAGACAGCTGAAACTGTCATGCCAGATCTCTCTAAATGTGATACATTCAGCGTCAGAGAATCACTCTAAACGGATCAGTATTGGCCTGGAATAGAGAATTGAAGAGCAATGAGGATGAGGAATTCTCCGGGTCTAAATGCTACTCATCTGCTCGAAATGTTTGTGCACAGAGCTATTGCTGTTACTGCTTCACATAACTTCGTGAAAAGGCTTGTCTAGCAGTAGCCTTTGGAGAGCTGAGAAAAGAAATATACCACTCTGCTATGTTCCATGAAAATGTTTTCTGAATTAATGAAAATTTGAATGGGTAGATGTGCCATGTAGTTGTTACTTTAGGATTTTACTATGTTTTCGAAGGATATATATCTTCTGATTCACTATCAGGATATTTTCTGTTATGATGAGGTGAAATACTACATGTCTCAATCTCTCTTGCAACAGGGGAACAGTCATTTGACTAAGTTCTAATTGGTGAGGTATAGACTTCCAAGTATCTCTTAATTTTAACTTTTAAGTCATCTTAAAAAGGAGAGTATGTCCTTCACACATCCTGGAAAGTGAGCATGATGGATACTGCTTCAGCAGCCATGCTGAGCCATGTGTTGGAAGCCTCCTACTGAGGACGGTGGCACAAGAGCTTGAGTTTTTAACACACAAATAACATATGAATCCACCATATAGGCCTTTAAATGTCTTTCATTTGAGAAATATTTTTCTTATTTGACCCTGTTCATTGTTGCTGTTGTCATTGTTTGTGAAACTAGAACTAATTGGTATACTTAATTCATCCTAATTGATACACTGCCCTGGAAGATAATTTTATCAGCTTTTAGCCTGGCAATAGATAAAATAATCAAGAGTTATTGAAGTCATTATACAGAGGTGTGGGCAGGGGTAAGAGAGGGAGTCAGGAAACAGCTATAGTAAACTGCTCCAGCCTTCAGGTCTGAAAGGGCAGAGGGAGGGAGCTGTTACTATAACATGGTGAGAGCTGTGTCCTTGGGAGAGGGCTAGCCTCCAAGAGTTGTGGTTTACGAAAGCAGCCACATGGAAACATGGCCCAGGAAGGGTACAGACACCCAACTCTCTCTCCTTCTTCCTTTCATTTCCTGCCAGTGCCTCCTATCAGCTGAACCTAACCAGAAGCAGAGGGAAAAGGAAACTGGGCAATGCAGGCTGTAAAGGTCAGCCTCCTGGTACACTGCAGAGAGAGAGAAAAAAAAGTGAAGAATGATTGTGAAGGAACAAGGGAGACAACTAGATACATACACTATACCCTAATTATAAAGGGACTTTTTAGTTTTTAAGTGAATTGAAGAGATACAATTTGCATGAAATGGTGTACTTTGAAAGTTTACTTATTGTTGCTGTTATCCACTAGTTTATATATAAAAGGTACATATCCTATGGCCTAGCAAGTCCACTGTTAGAAATCTATGCAGCCATTAAAAAGAATGAGGCATAGTATAGATGTACAGCTTTAGTGGTATCTGAGGGATATAACCGGGGAAACAAGTTAAGTGCAGACCAATCTGTTTTCACCATCTGAAAAGAGAGCCCATGTGTCAATATCTCTACAAAGGTGTATTTGTTTCAGCACAGGGCCAGGCTGGGACAGACTATTAATGGTCACTTGGTAGGAGGGACAAAGCAGCAGCGGACTAGGAGGGGCTGACATTTCTTTACTAGTACATTCAAAAATTGGTTGCATCTCTTTTGACTTTCCTTTTCAGTATGTTACAATGGAACAAACAAACAAACCCAAATCATAAAAATGTAGGAGCTATCACTTAAAAAAACTTAAGTCTTGATATAACTTTGATTTCATGTATTCTTTTATCAGGCTGTTGTCTGTAATTATGTTAGCAAATAAGCAGATTTTAATAAATTATGTGACCAATTTGCTAGCTATCATGTTTAAATTATGTAATTTCTAGAATTATATAAATAAAGATGTTGAAGTACTTAGCAGAAAAATTAATTTAGTAAAATGGTAGCCATTCTTAATTTAAAAATCCCACATTTGAACAGGAATCCAATATTAAATTGCTCACTGACTTTTAAATTCTATTTTTTAACTCCAAAAGTAAAAATATACCTCAAATCCACACTGGCCATTGCTAGCAAAAGGACAGAGACTTTTGTCATAGATAGTAGGAATTGTAAAATAGGTTTTTCGAAAAAAAGCATATTTTTATAACTCAAAGCTCTCTACCATTTTTGTTAATGCCTTCCAAAGGGATTTAGAGATTAATTGAATAATGTCTCTTGGGAATTATATTGCTCAATTGTAACAAGATAAAAATATTTCACAAGTGGAATGTTAAGGACCCCAAATAGAAACCGAGTCTCTGGTATTTTCCAGGCTGTGGTGAACGCTAACAGTCTCTTACAAGTTATAGAAGAGTGAATTAAAAGTCTCTGAGCACCTTTGCTGAAAACAGTCCACATGATCTTTGGAACACAAGTGTGATCGTAGGAGAGCAAGTGTTAATGTGAATATGGTTTTCTCCTTGAAGGCTCAAGTGTTTTGATGGAACTGCTATTAAGTAACAACACAGGGCTTGGAATGCTAATTATGCTCTATGGCAGGTAAATTCTTTTAAATGAAATATTTCAAACGTGGAGAAAAGTATATTAGAGATTATAATTTTGAGAGACTTTCCATTTCCACCTCATGTAATAAGACTGCAGGTTGATTTAAATACACAGTATTTTGTAAAAGTATTTTTTCAAACTATTAATAAATGAGTTTTCATGTGTGTTATCTTCTCCAGGTCAATTAACTTACTATTATTGTAGAAAGAGGAAAGAGAAAACCAACAATGGGGCTAAATAGACAATTCAGTTACAGAATCTGTTTTAAAAAAATCTACCCAGTCTTTAGTATAGTCATTCAATCCATTGTGGTGGTATTTGGAAAACACTTATGGCTCATTTATGGTATATTTTCAATTCCTTTTCAGTTTGACATAATTTTCATGTAACATACACAGGTATACAGAGTATAGTTATAGATTTTATTCCGGATATGGGATTCTAACTATTCATTTTTTTTTTTTTAATTAAGGTAGTTTGGATTATACTAGGTTTTTCACACTGTGGGATTTAAGCTTGAGTACCACGTTACAAGACGCTAATAAGAGAGGGTCAGTTCAGTTCATCATTCTGAGAACTGCAACAGGATCATTTTGCCATTCCTTTTTGAGACCTAAAAATAAAATGGTACACTGTTGAGTTTAAAATGTTGTCTTACTATGTTGGTAACCTTTATTTCTTGGAAGTTGACCTATAATTTGCAAGGAGAGCAATCACAGGAGATAGCAAGTAGTTCCTAAATGACCATATCCACATAATTTGAAATATTATTTATGCAATAAAAATAATTAGACCAGAAAAAAAGTTGAGGCAAGTGTAGGACTAGTAAGATTCTTGCTTAAACTCTAGTCCCACAGTTGTTAGTCCCTAATGCAACAGAGGAGGCATTATGTATTCTGTACTTCTTCACATGATGTCCAAAGGCCTTTGTCAGCTTAGAAACATCTGGAGATATAAATCAGAGAAACTAAACTGATTTAGTTATAAAACTCATCTATTTATATGTATATTTGTTGTGGTAAAATTACCATAAAGCAATTACCATCTTAACCATTTTTAAGTGCACAACTCAATGCTTTTAAATGTATAACATAATGTTGTGCAACTATCACCATCATCCATTCCCATAACTCTTTTCATCTTGTAAAACTGAAACTATACCCATTAAACTCCCCTTACCCCTCTGCCCAGCCCCTGGCAACCACCATTCTACTTTGTCTTTGATTTTGACTTCTTATTCTAAGTACCTCATATAAGTGGAATCATACAGTGTTTGTCTTTTCATGATTAGATTATTTCACTTAGCATAATGTCCAAGGTTCATCCATGTTGTAGCATATTGCAAAATTTCTTTCCTCTAGAAAGCAGAATATTCCATTTTATGTATATAATACCACATTTCACTTATCCATTCTTCTATCCATAGGCACTTGGGTTGCTTCCATGTTTTAGCTATTGTGGATAATGCTGCTTTGAACATGGGTGTATAAATATCTCTTTAAGACTGTGTTTCAACTATTTTGGGTGTATACCCAGATACCTATGTATTTTTGCACTGGTACCAAATAGCTTAATAACTAATATAACCAGACTGTTAAGTAGACTGCTCATTTGAGATGAACAAATATATTCCTTCTTCATTGAAAAATATTTATTGAAAGACTTCTTTAAATAAGGCTGGATTCTGGGGATACAATGATAGCAAACATAATTTGAAAATATATTACTATATGACATTTTCTTTGATTTAGAAAAAACTCCACCAAACAGCTGAATATATTGATCAATGCCCCTCCGTATGTTAAAAGATGAAGATGATTTGAGAATTCAGTGTTATTTCTTTTTAAAAAATATTTATTTATTGTTTGAGAGAAGGTGAGAGAGTGAGTGAGAGAAAGAGAGACAGGGACAGAGAGAGAGAGAGAGAGAGAGAGAGAGAGAGAGAGAGATAAGTGAGGAGGGCCCAGAGCAGTCTCCATAATTGAACATCATTAATTGTGACATTGTTTCATTCCACAAAGGTAGATGTGGGGTCACATGGAGCAGAAACCGAACTGGGGCCTCCCCGATGGGAGGTGAGAACCTTCACTGCCATCCTGGCAGTTACCAGTTGTGCCACAGTTCAGCATGTGGATTTGCATAGGCTGGGGCCAGGATTTGATCCTCAGACCTCAAGGTTGCAAGGCAAGCACTCAACCTGTTGAGCTACCCCAGCATCCCCAGTGTTCTTTCTTACTTCCATTTTTATTCCTGTTTTCCTATACAGACTGAGATTTTCTTATCAAGATGATTTGTTTTTTCATTATTCATAAAGGAGTTCCGAAGAGTAAGGCTTAAATTTTAAACAATGGCATTTAAGCATTTTCTAAATAATTCAAGCATTGCATCAATTGAGTAATGGTCAAGAGCTGGTTTTAAACCTCTTCTCTAACACTCACAAGGAATTTGGAGGTTGGGAAAGCAGGGAAGGAAGGAATAACATGGGTGCAAGAATTCCAGATCAATTCACTCATAGTTTAGTGGCCAAAAACGTCCCAAGTCTTAATTCATTTCTAGCTTTTGTTACTGTCTTATTGGTTCACTTAAAGATTTTCACTTGATGCTCAAACCAAGAAAATTTGGTGAGGGATCTAACTGTAGGCAAGTAAAATGTCTTTTAGTTCCAAACAATGGTGTCTATAACAGTACACAGTGGAAAAACAGAGTATCTGGGGACACACAGTCGTCCATATGGCTGTGCAAGGCCTTACTGCAGATGTACTTCTTTCTTAGAGGATTGAAAGTTTCCTTTCAAATACCATTGCACATTTCAGCTCATGTCATCTTGCCTGACAAGCACTGATAATACAAAGCTACTGATGCTAGTGGCCAAACGAAGTACTGACTTATTCATCTGATTTTCCACCAAAAGGAAGAAATGGACAGAGAAAGCCAGAAGGTGACCAGGAACTTACAATTTTGCCAAGATTTCTAAAAAGATTGAGAGGGCAGGGCCTCTTGGGTCTTTTATGACAGGGAATCCTTTCCTGGGTTAGAAATGCAACAATTCCTAGTCTCCAAGAGCAGCTATTAGGACGATGTAAGGGGATGGCTGTGAGTTCTTATGGCTCCAGGAGAATTTCTTATCCTTTCAAGTCATTGTTCAGTTGTGATTTCTTCCATTAAACTTTAATTTTCTCTAACTTGTAGTAATTTCTCTCTTCTTTGCAAACATGTCCTCTCTTCTGCCACTAAATATTGTATCTCATATCATGTGCATGTTGGGGCTGCCTAACTAAGCCTTCTTGAGGGCAGGATCCCCACTGCATTCACCTCTGTATACACAATTGTCCTCAGTGTACTCAGCACATAGAGCCAGGTATTGAAAAAAAAGGAGGGTAAATCTGACTGAAAAAGACTTGAGATTCCTCAAGTCAGTATATTACATGGTAGGTAACAACTAACTGTAGAGCAAGTAGGGTTTCTTGTAGCCTTGGCAGAGAGAGAGATCAGGGAAAAGCTGGGGGAAGCTGGAATGGAGTCTATTGGTCATGGCATTTTAAACATATACATAGATATACACTGAAGTTGGGGTGTACCTTTTAAAACCATTATCCATCAACAATTTGTTCTGTATTTCATTAAGATAGCTATCATGCCAAAATGTTTCCCTGGTATAAACACATTTAAAAAAAAAATAACATTTCTTTTTCTTAATATATATATATATATTTTTATTTATTTTTGACAGAGAGAGATACAGAGACAGAGACAGAGAGAGAACTGAACTGGGCGAGCTCCCAGTTCAGCATATGGTTCCACACAGGCCGGAACCGGGACTCGATCCCCGGTCCCTGGTCCCCGGCGCTGCAAAGTGAGCGCTTAACCCACTGAGCCATCCCGGCTTCCCCTTTTTTTTCTATGTAGGACTTTTTCTTAGGTTATTTTACTGAAAAATCAAAGTAGGCAAGTATCCTCATTTCACATGGTAGCATGCTGAAGTGAAGTAGGTGAATGATTCTAAGTGCTCTGTTCTTACATCCCTAGGTATCTACCTCCTCATAATTAGGGAGCAGCAGAGAAAAGTGTTATTTCTCCATTTTCCCTAGTAGTGTACTCACTTCAGAAATGAAAACCCAACTTGTATTATTAGAACTCATCAATTTATACAAAATAAATGTTCCAAAAAACACTGAGATTTCATGTTAGTCCAAATTATCATTAATCAAGTGGCATTAAGGTATTGTTCTGCTTTACAGACTCAGTATATTAGGATGTTTAAGAAAGCCAGGATGCATCACCTTGCCTGAGTTTATGTTTGATGGTGTTCTACAAAGTCTTTCTCATTAAATTTGATTTGGCCTGTCTGGTAATATTGTAGTTCTCAATAGGAATGAAGGTAAATGCAGTTCATAATACATTAAGATGAATCATATTGGAAATCAGGAAGGAGGGGAGTAAACAATGAGTTCCTGTAGAGATGAAAGTTTAGTTAATTAAAAATAACTTGATTCTCTATCTTTATGAAAAATTTAGCTTTAAAATACAAATCTATTGCAGTTCAAGCTTCTGAATTTGGGCTACTTGCCTCAGAGGAACACTGGTATTAAACATAATTAATAGATCATAATATTTTCACTGCTTTATAGATGAGGAACATCAGTCATACTGAGAACAATGCTTAGTCCAGGTTCTCCAGAGAATCACTCAGGGCCCAAATGACAACCTATGTACTTGGCTAGACCACTAAAAATACTTTCTAAAGGTGATAGTATTTTTACTGTTTGCATCTTATGCAAAAAATAAAATATGAAGTATTTCAAACACTGTAATGCTTTTTGTAAGTCACAAAAAATTTGTATATCTATATTAAAAACCATACTAACCTGAGTTCATGCTGGGTACTTATAACTAAGAAAAAAAGAACACTAGCATCTATTTAGAATGTGAAAATATGCTTGTAGGAAAACAAGTATTTTATCATCAGTCTATGTCCCATACCTTTTGCAATAAAGTGTAAGCTCTTTATATTTTTCATTTTTAACAGGGATTAGAATTTTAGTAGTTTCAGAAATTAAAAAAGATGGCATTAAAATATCCTATAGATTTGTAATCCTATCCCAAGAACTTTTCAAATTTGTCTTGCGTTAGGAGGTACAGTCTTCATAGAGGCTAAATTAGAGTTAGACCAGGCAATAGAATAAAATAGGAAAGAGAAGTATTCATGTGACCTGTTGAAAACTAGTTTTGTAAGGCAAGGCCTTATCTCTGGCATGTCTAGTGTGGAATGCATAGCTGATTTTCATTCAGCTACTAGAGAAAGGTATTCTACAATGACAGATAGCCTTATCAAAATTATAATTAGCTGGCTTCTTTCGCAGGAAACAGTAGTTGGTGAAGTGAGACTGAAGTAAGAGCTCTTACCAGTTTTCTCAGAAATAATTTTCCCATCGTGGGTATTTGGCTAACTGGTTAGGTCTAGTGTTAACATGTGACTTCTAAAAGAATGAGCAGGGATCTGCTAACATATTTCAAAGAAGCACTTTCAAAAAGTCAATTCTCTAAGTAAAAGCAATTCTCTAAGCAATAAATAATCAATAAATTTAATTTTCAAGAGTTTTTTCAATTAATGTTATTTTTTTAATAGTAACATGCTCATTCTTTTTTTCTTTTTCTTTTTATTGTTAAATTTATTGGGGTGACATTGATTGGTAACAATTAGATAGTTTCCGGATAACATGGTCATTCTGCTTACACTGTGTAGAGCGCTTTTCATTGTGCCTATAATTTTTCAGTATGGTGAAATAAAAGATTAAAAATGGTATCATAGTACATGGAAGACGAAATCTCAATTTATAGCACATAGTGTAATTCTTATATATGTAAGATTAATCAAAATTGTGTCTTTAAATGACACCTTGATTTTTTAAAAATTGTACTCATAAAACACTACTGTATGCCATTTATTCTAACAATGGTATTTTCAGGATTAGCTTTATTAACAGTGTGGCATTTTCATGCATTTAAAATTTTTCCACTAGTTTTAATATTCACAATGTTTAAGTTCAAATCAACAAATATTCAAGCCTACATGAGAAACAAATGAAGTAAGATTACGGTACTTTTTATATAATTGGATTAATTGTTTTTTAAAGTAAAAAGTTAATTTGGGATTTAAAAGCATAAATTTTCAACATTACTATTAATTCAACCATATGTATTATTTAGGCCACAGGACTGCCCATTAATCTTTCTTGTCGAAGAGCAACTAATCTCTTGAACCACTTTTCCTCAGCAACATCTTTCTCAATAAATAACTGAAATAAGAAAAAGAAACAAAATGTTAATGTCTGCCAATACTGTGTATTTGACCGTACATGATATAAATCATTTTTATATAATATACCTTTCAGCACATGATTTGGAGACTGTTTAACACTTGATGACTCATTAATTAAAGATGATCTATTTGGAATTAATAATGTTCAGACACTCTTGGAGTAAAGAGACTAATAACAATATAATTTGGTTAACAATTCTGTAGCATCTCCTACAATCTTTCTGAGCTACACAGTGAAATGACACCATTTCACAGAAGAGAGCAAAATGTGACATCAGTGACATGCTCACAGTCAATGACCCAACTGGAGCTGAGTCCGAATTCGATCTTTTAGTACCAGATTAAAAACAGAAACCAAAACTTTTCTTTTTGTCTATATTTCTTAATCACAGGAAGAATACTTCTGGAACTCAAACAACATGAGTCGGACATACCATATGCAAATACATGTAACAGTTCTAAGGGCTGGAAGCCAGCTGCCTATTTTTAGCAAATCAGAATATATGACTCCATTTCCTGCAATAGTGTTCTTGTTGCCAGCATAGAAGGACAAGAGTCAGAATTCATTTCAGTTAACTAGACTTCAATTGACATTCTTACGGTTTAAGGATCTTACATTCGGATGAGCCAGAGAGTTATCATCTTGGTATTTAATAGCAGTAGGGATGCTGCCAGGGTCTATTTCTTTTTCACTACTGGCTGGATCAGCAACTACTGACGCTGGTCCTGATGTTGCCGTTGCATGCTTCACATCACTAGGTTCCACTGACTGAAACATAAAACATATGTTATTAATTGTATCACAATATACAATTAGAATTTTGCTTTAACAGTATTTGTGACTTCCAATAATAATTCTCAATAGCCTCTGAGATGATACTAATCACAAAAAGGTTTTTGGCTATTAAATAAGAAGTAATTATTCCTAAAACAAGCAAACAAATATAAAAACATTGGGAAACTGTTTATTATTTCTTATGATCAGCATAACTTTCTTAAGAAATAGGTACTTGTGAGCCAAAGCTATTGAAAAAAATTTATATCATATATCTAAATTCTATTCATCAAAACAAGCTTGTAATAAATCTCTAGCATTTAGTTGAGTTGGCTTCTTTAGGTATAAAAAGCAAATTCAAAGGTTATTTTTTGCTTTTCAAATAAGTCTTAATGAGACACAATGTACAGATTACAATTCATATAGCTTTTAGTATATCCATAGAGTTTTATAACAATCAGCACAAGCAACCCTTTCCTACCTAGGCAACTGAGAAAAAAAAAAATTTGCAACATAGCGATGAGGTAGTGTAGAATTATATACCTGGAACCTATGTGATTTTTACTAACCAATGTCACCCCCAATAAATTTAACAATAAAAAAAAAAACATACATTGTATGATTCCTTGTATACGAAATGTCCAGAACATATCTATAAAGACAGAAAGTAGATTTGTAGTTGCTTAGGTATGAGAGGGTTGGGCAGAAATGGGGAGCAGTCACTGCTAATGGTGAAAATGTTCCAAAGCTGCTTGTGGTGACATTGGTTAGTAAAAATCACATAGGCTCCAGGTGTATAATTCTATAGTACCACATCTATATGTTGCAATTTATGTATTTTTTTGGTGACTGGCTTCTTTCATTCAGCACAATGTTTTCAAGGTTTGTATCAGCACTTCATTTCTTTTTATGGCTGAATAATATTCCATTGTTTAGTATTATGTGCCAGGCACTGTGCTAAGTGCTGGGGATAAAAACACGAATAAATCATTGTTCCTGCCTGGAAGGAGCCAGCAGTGTAGTGCTAACTCAGGTCAACTCCACTATTTCCTTCCCAGAGAAAGGAGGTCAGGAAAGTGGCAAGGTTTCAAGGATAATATGAAATGAATTAGACGAGAAGTTGGAATTAAAAGATAAAATAGAAAAATCAAGACAATTGGGAAATTAATTCAACATTTTTAGCCTTTTTAAAATAACTATTGGTTCTACCCCTATAGTTTTTTAATTTTCATTTTCTTTTGACTTATGTATTTCTGAATATTTGACTGAGAAAAAAAAATCTAAAAAATTAAATATGCATGATGAGTTAATCCTTTCTTAGACTAACATATCTTAAAATTAGAGACCCATCTATTAACCAGTATTTATTGAACATTACTAATTGTTAAGAACTGGGTATACAGGGAGAGTGAAATACATGAAGGCTGTCCAGGAAAAATACCAGCCATAAATGCCTCTGTTTTTTGTTTGTTTTTTCATATTACATGGTTGGATACTTTCTAGACAACCCTCATATATGTTCCCTGTCAAAACAGGAGATTACCTTTTGCTAATGATGCTGACAGATAACTAATAAATAAATACCAAAAAAACAAAACAAAAAAAACCATAATCACAAATTGTAACAAATAACATAAATATTTAAGAAATATTGTGTAAATCTTATTTATTTATTTATTTTTCTTATACATTTCTCCCCAGGTATTAAACATTTCTCTCTCTCCATTATATGAGGCCTAGAAGGCTTATAGCCCAGTATAATAAGTGATATTATACTGAGCCTTCATAAAACAGGACATATAACACTAAAAGCCAATATTCTGAATAGAGAAAGGTGGGAAGTATGCTAATCTACTGAGGTACAGGACATCATTTTTGGTAGTCTATGCTACTGTGCAGAGAACATAGGCGCATGCTTTGACAGGGTTTTGCTAAAGGCTGTGTCTGTTTTGGGCTACCTTGAAAAACTGTGGAGTGCTGTTATTCTAGTTGCCTAAGATGTGGTAGAGATAACATTCTATTATAAAAACCAAGTAATTCTACTTGGTTTTTCATTCTACTTTTACCTACACAGTAAATTAAAGTTTTCTTTGAGAAGTTCTTATACATATAAGTTATACATAAGGAAAGTTCTCATAGGTCAGAATCAGAGTATGGAATCTATTTAATAATGGGTAATTAAAAATGTGTGAGGAGAACCATTAATTGCTTCTTTATTTAAGTGAGGAAAATTGTTAGAGAAAATTCAACTAAAAAAACCCCTCAATATTGGCCACTACCATCTGGCTTTGACTAGCACTGCCACCTGGTGGCTCAGTTTGGAAAAAAAAAGGTTTTAAATGGTACTTCTAAGTAAAAGAACAAATGAGTTTTTTGAACATAGGCGATTATCTGCCAGATATAACAATTTTAGGATTAAATCATTGGTAGTAAGCTCATTAGGGACAACAGTGTGAAAACAAGCTGCATCTTGGTTCCTGAAATTGATAATAGAGCAGGAGCTATCAGATTATCTACTTCCACAAGAAAAATATGACTACGGAGGGTTAAGCTACTTAAATCGATATGTGTTGCAGGAGACACAATGTCTAGCATGTCATTGATAATAGCCACTTTTCTGGTAACAGCTCCCTAACTTAGTGGAATTAACACAGATAAAGAAAGACTCTACCAATGGAAGGGGTGGCGAGGATAGAAAAAGCCTTTTTCAGAGATATAAACTTTATACCAATGTGTGTAGAACTTTCCAGGAGAGAAAGATGTTGAAACTTGGGTCATGGGTAATTTAGTCCTTAAGAGAGTTAGCCTTGGCTATGATCAGGGATAGCTCACCATGTCTCCCCATGATCTGGATGAAATAGTCCTCAAGATAATTTACCTCCCTTTGCTAAGTAATCTCCTGATAAATAATTCAGCTTCTTGGGCATCCTGAATCCCTGCCTTATACTGCAGACACAGACATTTTAGAAACTGGAAAAGGATATCGTTTTCTAAACTAATAAATTGGCTCCTGTTTTATATTTATTACAGCCGAGTGTGAATTTATTCATTGTTGGCCCATCACTGCTCTTCTGGTCATTTTGAAACACAGTGACTGATAAAAGTCCAGTGTTGGACGATAAATATTTTAGACTACTGTACATTCACCAAGGTACCAGTAAATGTCATCTTCTGAGGCTGTTTAGCATATTCCCCAAATGGTGCCACTCCCACACTTTCTTTCTACGACAACAGAGAAGGTGCACTGAGTTCACGATCATGAGAGACATCTGATTAGTAAGAAAAACATGAGCTCTGGAGTTGGACAAATTTGGCTTAGATGTTGCTTCTTTTTGTTTATCAGCGGTTTGACCATGAGTTATAAAATTTGCTGAGTGTCAGCTTCCTTAGCTAGAAAGAAGGGGTATTGGGATGTTAGATAACTTACATATGTTAAATGTCTAGTATTAATGGCAGT